>WNGS01117709.1:0-15401 GCA_020271785.1 Procambarus virginalis
TGAGGTTCAGGGTCACGGGGCTCCCAGACACTGAGGGTCACGGGGCTCCCAGACACGGAGGGTCAGGGTCACGGGGCTCCCAGACACGGAGGGTCAGGGTCACGGGGCTCCCAGACACTGAGGGTCAGGGTCACGGGGCTTCCAGACACTGAGGGTCAGGGTCACGGGGCTCCCAGACACGGAGGGTCACGGGCTCCCAGACACAGAGGGACAGGGTCACGGGGCTCCCAGACACGGAGGGTCAGGGTCACGGGGCTCCCAGGACACTGAGGGTCAGGGTCACGGGGCTCTCCCAGACACTGAGGGTCACGGCCTCCAGACACTGAGGGTCACGGGCCTCCCAGACACTGAGGGTCACGGGTCCCCCAGACACTGAGGGTCACGGTGCTCCCAGACACTGAGGGTCACGGTCTCCCAGACACTGAGGGTCACGGTGCTCCCAGACACTGAGGGTCACGGTCCTCCCAGACACTGAGGGTCACGGGCTCCCAGACACTGAGGGTCACGGTCCTCCCAGACACGAGAGGAGGTCAGGGTCACGGGGGCTCCCAGACACTGAGGGTCACGGGCCTCCCAGACACTGAGGGTCACGGGCCTCCCAGACACGGAGGGTCACGGGCTCCCAGACACTGAGGGTCACGGGCCTCCCAGACACGGAGGGTCACGGGGCTCCCAGACACGGAGGGTCACGGGCTCCCAGACACTGAGGGTCACGGGGCTCCCAGACACGGAGGGTCAGGGTCACGGGGCTCCCAGACACGGAGGGTCACGGTGCTCCCAGACTGAGGGTCACGGGGCTCCCAGACACTGAGGGTCACGGGCTCCCAGACACTGAGGGTCACGGGGCTCCCAGACACGGAGGGTCAGGGTGCTCCCAGACACGGAGGGTCACGGGCCTCCCAGACACTGAGGGTCACGGGCCTCCCAGACACGGAGGGTCAGGGTCACGGGGCTCCCAGACACGGAGGGTCACGGGCCTCCAGACACTGGGGTCACGGGGCTCCCGGACACGGAGGGTCACGGTGCTCCCAGACACTGAGGGTCACGGTGCTCCCAGACACGGAGGGTCATGGGCCTCCCAGACACGGAAGGTCAGGTCACGGTGCTCCCAGACACGGAGGGTCACGGGTGCTCCCAGACACTGAGGGTCACGGTCCTCCCTGACACGGAGGGTCAGGGTCACGGGGCCTCCCAGACACGGAGGGTCACGGGCTCCCAGACACGGAGGGTCACGGTGCTCCCAGACACGGAGGGTCACGGCCTCCCAGACACGAGGGTCACGGGCCTCCCAGACACGGAGGGTCACGGGCCTCCCAGACACGGAGGGTCACGGGCCTCCCAGACACGGAGGGTCACGGGGCCTTCCAGACACTGAGGGTCACAGGCCTCCCAGACACGGAGGGTCAGGGTCACGGGCCTCCCAGACACGGAGGGTCATGGTCACGGGCCTCCCAGACACGGAGGGTCAGGGTCACGGGCCTCCCAGACACGGAGGGTCACGGGCCTCCCAGACACTGAGGGTCACGGTGCTCCCAGACACGGAGGGTCACGGGCCTCCCAGACATGGAGGGTCACGGTGCTCCCAGACACTGAGGGTCACGGTGCTCCCAGACACGGAGGGTCACGGGCCTCCCAGACACGGAGGGTCACGGGCTCCCAGACACGGAGGGTCACGGTGCTCCAGACACGGAGGGTCACGGGCCTCCCAGACATGGAGGGTCACGGTGCTCCCAGACACTGAGGGTCACGGTGCTCCCAGACACGAGGGTCACGGGCCTCCCAGACACTGAGGGTCACGGGCCTCCCAGACACTGAGGGTCACGGTGCTCCCAGACACTGAGGGTCACGGGCCTCCCAGACACGGAGGGTCACGGTGCTCCCAGCACTGAGGGTCACGGGGCTTCCTGACACGGAGGGTCACGGGCCTCCCAGACACGGAGGGTCAGGGTCACGGGGCTCCCTGACACGGAGGGTCACGGGCCTCCCTGACACGGAGGGTCACCGTGCTCCCAGACACTGAGGGTCACGGTGCTCCCAGACACGGAGGGTCACGGTGCTCCCAGACACGGAGGGTCAGGGTCCTCCCTGACACGGAGGGTCAGGGTCACGGGCCTCCCAGACACGGAGGGTCACGGGCCTCCCTGACACGGAGGGTCACGGGCCTCCCAGACACGGAGGGTCACGGGCCTCCCTGACACGGAGGGTCACGGGCCTCCCAGACACGGAGGGTCACGGGCTCCCTGACACGGAGGGTCACGGGCCTCCCAGACACGGAGGGTCACGGGCCTCCCAGACACGGAGGGTCACGGGCCTCCCAGACACGGAGGGTCACGGGCCTCCCAGACACGGAGGGTCACGGGCCTCCCAGACACGGAGGGTCACGGGCCTCCCTGACACGGAGGGTCACGATGCTCCCAGACACTGAGGGTCACGGTGCTCCCAGACACTGAGGGTCACGGTGCTCCCAGACACTGAGGGTCACGGTGCTCCCAGACACTGAGGGTCACGATGCTCCCAGACACGGAGGGTCACGATGCTCCCAGACACGGAGGGTCACGATGCTCCCAGACACTGAGGGTCACGATGCTCCCAGACACGGAGGGTCACGATGCTCCCAGACACGGAGGGTCACGATGCTCCCAGACACGGAGGGTCACGGTGCTCCCTGACACGGAGGGTCACGGTGCTCCCTGACACGGAGGGTCACGGGCCTCCCAGACACTGAGGGTCACGGTGCTCCCAAACACGGAGGGTCAGGGTCCTCCCTGACACTGAGGTCAGGGTCACGGGCCTCCCTGACACGGAGGGTCACGGGCCTCCCTGACACGGAGGGTCACGGGCCTCCCAGACACGGAGGGTCACGGGCCTCCCAGACACGGAGGGTCACGGGCCTCCCAGACACGGAGGGTCACGGGCCTCCCTGACACGGAGGGTCACGGGCCTCCCAGACACGGAGGGTCACGGGCCTCCCAGACACGGAGGGTCACGGCCTCCCAGACACGGAGGGTCAGGGTCACGGGGCTCCCTGACACGGAGGGTCACGGGCCTCCCAGACACGGAGGGTCACAGTGCTCCCAGACACGGAGGGTCACGGGGCTCCCAGACACTGAGGGTCACGGTGCTCCCAGACACTGAGGGTCACGGGCCTCCCAGACACTGAGGGTCACGGTGCTCCCAGACACTGAGGGTCACGGTGCTCCCAGACACTGAGGGTCACGGTGCTCCCAGACACTGAGGGTCACGGTGCTCCCTGACACTGAGGGTCACGGGCCTCCCAGACACTGAGGGTCACGGTGCTCCCAGACACGGAGGGTCACGGTGCTCGCTGACACTGAGGGTCACGGGCCTCCCAGACACTGAGGGTCACGGGCCTCCCAGACACGGAGGGTCACGGTGCTCCCAGGCACTGAGGGTCACGGGCCTCCCAGACACGGAGGGTCACGGTGCTCCCAGACACTGAGGGTCACGGGCCTCCCAGACACTGAGGGTCACGGGCCTCCCAGACACTGAGGGTCACGGGCCTCCCAGACACTGAGGGTCACGGGCCTCCCAGACACTGAGGGTCACGGGCCTCCCAGACACTGAGGGTCACGGTGCTCGCTGACACTGAGGGTCACGGTGCTCCCTGACACTGAGGGTCACGATGCTCCCTGACACGGAGGGTCACGGTGCTCCCAGACACTGAGGGTCACGGTGCTCCCAGACACGGAGGGTCACGATGCTCCCTGACACGATGCTCCCTGACACGGAGGGTCACGGGCCTCCCAGACACTGATTGTCACGATGCTCCCTGACACTGAGGGTCACGATGCTCCCAGACACTGAGGGTCACGGTGCTCCCAGACACGGAGGGTCACGGTGCTCCAGACACTGAGGGTCACGGTGCTCCCTGACACGGAGGGTCACGGGCCTCCCAGACACTGAGGGTCACGGGCCTCCCAGACACGTAGGGTCACGGTGCTCCCAGGCACTGAGGGTCACGGGCCTCCCAGACACGGAGGGTCACGGTGCTCCCAGGCACTGAGGGTCACGGGGCTTCCTGACACGGAGGGTCACGGGCCTCCCAGACACGGAGGGTCAGGGTCACGGGGCTCCCTGACACGGAGGGTCACGGGCCTCCCTGACACGGAGGGTCACGGTGCTCCCAGACACTGAGGGTCACGGTGCTCCCAGACACGGAGGGTCAGGGTCCTCCCTGACACGGAGGGTCAGGGTCACGGGCCTCCCAGACACGGAGGGTCACGGGCCTCCCTGACACAGAGGGTCACGGGCCTCCCAGACACGGAGGGTCACGGGCCTCCCTGACACGGAGGGTCACGATGCTCCCAGACACTGAGGGTCACGGTGCTCCCAGACACTGAGGGTCACGGTGCTCCCAGACACTGAGGGTCACGATGCTCCCAGACACGGAGGGTCACGATGCTCCCAGACACTGAGGGTCACGGGCCTCCCAGACACGGAGGGTCACGGGCCTCCCAGACACTGAGGGTCACGGTGCTCCCAGACACTGAGGGTCACGGTGCTCCCAGACACTGAGGGTCACGGGCCTCCCAGACACGGAGGGTCACGGGCCTCCCAGACACGGAGGGTCACGGGCCTCCCAGACACGGAGGGTCACGGGTCTCCCAGACACGGAGGGTCACGGGCCTCCCAGACACGGAGGGTCACGGCCTCCCTGACACGGAGGGTCACGGGCCTCCCTGACACGGAGGGTCACGATGCTCCCAGACACTGAGGGTCACGGTGCTCCCAGACACTGAGGGTCACGGTGCTCCCAGACACTGAGGGTCACGATGCTCCCAGACACGGAGGGTCACGGGCCTCCCTGACACGGAGGGTCACGGGCCTCCCAGACACGGAGGGTCACGGGCCTCCCAGACACGGAGGGTCACGATGCTCCCAGACACTGAGGGTCACGGTGCTCCCAGACACTGAGGGTCACGGTGCTCCCAGACACGGAGGGTCACGGGCTCCCTGACACGGAGGGTCACGGGCCTCCCTGACACGGAGGGTCACGGGCCTCCCAGACACGGAGGGTCACGGGCCTCCCAGACACGGAGGGTCACGGGCCTCCCAGACACGGAGGGTCACGGGCCTCCCAGACACGGAGGGTCACGGGCCTCCCAGACACGGAGGGTCACGGGCCTCCCAGACACGGAGGGTCACGGGCCTCCCTGACACGGAGGGTCACGGGCCTCCCAGACACGGAGGGTCACGGGCCTCCCAGACACGGAGGGTCACGGGTCTCCCAGACACGGAGGGTCACGGGCCTCCCAGACACGGAGGGTCACGGGCCTCCCAGACACGGAGGGTCACGATGCTCCCAGACACTGAGGGTCACGGTGCTCCCAGACACTGAGGGTCACGGTGCTCCCAGACACGGAGGGTCACGGGCCTCCCAGACACTGAGGGTCACGGGCTCCCAGACACGGAGGGTCACGGGCCTCCCAGACACTGAGGGTCACGGTGCTCCCAGACACTGAGGGTCACGGTGCTCCCAGACACTGAGGGTCACGGTGCTCCCAGACACTGAGGGTCACGGGCCTCCCAGACACTGAGGGTCACGGGCCTCCCAGACACGGAGGGTCACGGCCTCCCTGACACGGAGGGTCACGGGCCTCCCAGACACTGAGGGTCACGGGCCTCCCAGACACGGAGGGTCACGATGCTCCCAGACACTGAGGGTCACGGCTCCCAGACACGGAGGGTCACGATGCTCCCAGACACTGAGGGTCACGGTGCTCCCAGACACGGAGGGTCACGATGCTCCCAGACACGGAGGGTCACGGCCTCCCTGACACGGAGGGTCACGATGCTCCCAGACACTGAGGGTCACGGTGCTCCCAGACACTGAGGGTCACGATGCTCCCAGACACTGAGGGTCACGATGCTCCCTGACACGGAGGGTCACGATGCTCCCAGACACTGAGGGTCACGATGCTCCCTGACACGGAGGGTCACGATGCTCCCAGACACTGAGGGTCACGGTGCTCCCAGACACTGAGGGTCACGATGCTCCCAGACACTGAGGGTCACGATGCTCCCAGACACGGAGGGTCACGATGCTCCCAGACACTGAGGGTCACGGGCCTCCCAGACACGGAGGGTCACGGGCCTCCCAGACACTGAGGGTCACGGTGCTCCCAGACACTGAGGGTCACGGTGCTCCCAGACACTGAGGGTCACGGGCCTCCCAGACACGGAGGGTCACGGGCCTCCCAGACACGGAGGGTCACGGGCCTCCCAGACACGGAGGGTCACGGGTCTCCCAGACACGGAGGGTCACGGGTCTCCCAGACACTGAGGGTCACGATGCTCCCAGACACTGAGGGTCACGGTGCTCCCAGACACTGAGGGTCACGGTGCTCCCAGACACTGAGGGTCACGATGCTCCCAGACACTGAGGGTCACGGTGCTCCCAGACACTGAGGGTCACGGTGCTCCCAGACACTGAGGGTCACGAGCCTCCCAGACACGGAGGGTCACGGGCCTCCCAGACACGGAGGGTCACGGGCCTCCCAGACACGGAGGGTCACGGGTCTCCCAGACACGGAGGGTCACGGGCCTCCCAGACACGGAGGGTCACGGGCCTCCCTGACACGGAGGGTCACGATGCTCCCAGACACTGAGGGTCACGATGCTCCCAGACACTGAGGGTCACGATGCTCCCAGACACGGAGGGTCACGGTGCTCCCAGACACGGAGGGTCGCGGTGCTCCCTGACACGGAGGGTCACGGGCCTCCCTGACACTGAGGTCAGGGTCACGGGCCTCCCAGACACGGAGGGTCACGGGCCTCCCTGACACGGAGGGTCACGGGCCTCCCTGACACGGAGGGTCACGATGCTCCCAGACACTGAGGGTCACGATGCTCCCAGACACGGAGGGTCACGATGCTCCCAGACACGGAGGGTCACGATGCTCCCAGACACGGAGGGTCACGGTGCTCCCTGACACGGAGGGTCACGGTGCTCCCTGACACGGAGGGTCACGGGCCTCCCTGACACTGAGGTCAGGGTCACGGGCCTCCCAGACACGGAGGGTCACGGGCCTCCCTGACACGGAGGGTCACGGGCCTCCCTGACACGGAGGGTCACGGGGCTCCTGACACGGAGGGTCACGGGCCTCCCAGACACGGAGGGTCACGGGCCTCCCAGACACGGAGGGTCACGGGCCTCCCAGACACGGAGGGTCACGGGCCTCCCTGACACGGAGGGTCACGGGCCTCCCAGACACGGAGGGTCACGGGCCTCCCAGACACGGAGGGTCAGGGTCACGGGGCTCCCTGACACGGAGGGTCACGGGCCTCCCAGACACGGAGGGTCACAGTGCTCCCAGACACGGAGGGTCACGGGGCTCCCTGACACGGAGGGTCACGGGCCTTCCAGACACGGAGGGTCACAGTGCTCCCAGACACGGAGGGTCACGGGCTCCCAGACACTGAGGGTCACGGTGCTCCCAGACACTGAGGGTCACGGGCTCCCAGACACTGAGGGTCACGGTGCTCCCAGACACGGAGGGTCAGGGTCACGGTGCTCCCTGACACTGAGGGTCACGGGCCTCCCAGACACTGAGGGTCACGGTGCTCCCAGACACTGAGGGTCACGGTGCTCCCAGACACTGAGGGTGACGGTGCTCCCAGACACTGAGGGTCACGGTGCTCCCTGACACTGAGGGTCACGGGCCTCCCAGACACTGAGGGTCACGGGCCTCCCAGACACTGAGGGTCACGGTGCTCGCTGACACTGAGGGTCACGGTGCTCCCTGACACTGAGGGTCACGGTGCTCCCTGACACGGAGGGTCACGGTGCTCCCAGACACTGAGGGTCACGGTGCTCCCAGACACTGAGGGTCACGGTGCTCCCAGACACGGAGGGTCACGATGCTCCCTGACACGATGCTCCCTGACACGGAGGGTCACGGGCCTCCCAGACACTGATTGTCACGATGCTCCCTGACACTGAGGGTCACGATGCTCCCAGACACTG
The DNA here is from genome assembly GCA_020271785.1 of Procambarus virginalis. Taxonomy (NCBI): domain Eukaryota; kingdom Metazoa; phylum Arthropoda; class Malacostraca; order Decapoda; family Cambaridae; genus Procambarus; species Procambarus virginalis. The sequence continues at coordinate 7,988 of WNGS01117709.1, forward strand.
AGGGTCACGATGCTCCCAGACACTGAGGGTCACGGTGCTCCCAGACACGGAGGGTCACGATGCTCCCAGACACTGAGGGTCACGGTGCTCCCTGACACTGAGGGTCACGGGGCTCCCAGACACTGAGGGTCACGATGCTCCCAGACACTGAGGGTCACGGGGCTCCCTGACACGGAGGGTCACGATGTTCCCTGACACTGATGGTCACGGGGCTCCCAGACACTGAGGGTCACGATGCTCCCAGACACTGAGGGTCACGGGGCTCCCTGACACGGAGGGTCACGGGGCTCCCTGACACTGAGGGTCACGATGTTCCCTGACACTGAGGGTCACGGGCCTCCCAGACACTGAGGGTCACGGTGCTCCCAGACACTGAGGGTCACGATGCTCCCTGACACTGAGGGTCACGGTGCTCCCAGACACTGAGGGTCACGCTCCCTGACACTGAGGGTCACGGGCCTCCCAGACACTGAGGGTCACGGTGCTCCCAGACACTGAGGGTCACGGGGCTCCCAGACACGCTGATTGGTCAGGTCACGGTGTCTTACTCCGCTTGTGTCCCTGTATCAGTGTGTTGTGTGTCTGTGTCCCTGTGTCGGGGGCAGTGTGCCTGTGTCTCTGGCTTAAGACAGTAAAGATGATAGCACCACTTCACAAAGGAGGTAGTAAAGCAGATACAAAACATTATTGACCAATAGCTCTAACCTCACACATAAAAATCTGCGAAAGAATGCTAAGTAAGAATATAAACCACATGGAAGACTAACTTAATCTCAAGACTGGAGAACCTTCTACCACCACCCATAGAATTAACCTTTGTAAATGCACACTAATGACATCAGTTATCTCTGACACTTTAGTGCTGGTGGCTGTGGGAGGGCGAGACTAAACTGGGGCCAGATTCACGAAGCAGTTTGGCATGTACTTACGACCCTGTACATCTTTCCTCAATCTTTGGCGGCTTTGGTTACATTTATTAAACAGTTTACAAGCGTGAAAACGTCCCAATCAACTGTTGTTATTGTTATAAACAGCCTCCTGGTGCTTCGGAGCTCATTAACTGTTTAATAATTGGATTAAAGCTGCCAAAGATTGAGAAAAGATGTTCAGGTTCGTAAGTGCTTGCGTAACTGCTTCGTTAATTTGGCCCCTGGTCTTTAAAAGCACCTTTGGTTCAGTGTGAGGGCAGTATTGACCCCTTACAACAATGGTAATAATGTTATTACCAGGTTATACTCAGCTGTAAATAAGACGATATTTTATAAGGATATATATCACAAATGTTTACAAAGGTGTATAAAAGCATCAGTTGTTGTAAAAAAGGTGTTACAACAGGGCGCTCGTGCCTCTCACTATTGCTGGGTCACTATGACATGGCCTCAGGTGCCACTAGAGATAATAAATATGCAGATGTGATATACTGTGTCGAAGCTTGCCACACCTGTGGCCATCGTGTCATTGCACACACAATGTGCTCACCTACTGGTGCTTGCGGGGTGTTGAGCTTCGGCTCTTTGGTCCCGCCTCTCAAGTGTCAATCAACTGCTCTACTTGTTCCTTAGCCTTTTGGGCTCATATCATATCTACAGTTGCAACTGTGTTTGGAGTCAGCCTCCACCACATCTCTACCTAGTTCATATCGTTTGTTAACTACTCTCACACTGAAAAAAATCTAATGTCTCTGTGGCTCATTTGGGTACTAAGTTTCTCCCTTTGTTCTTCCTGCTCGAAATGTTCCACCTGAAAAAGGAATTACTGGCAAAGTCGGGAGATGGGTCTTCAACTTCCTGACGAACAGAACGCAGAGTGTAATAGTCAACACGGTCAAATCCGGATCATCTACTGTGAAAAGCTGAGTCCCCAAAGGTGCCGTACTTGCTCCAGTACTTGTTGTGATCCTAATATCAGACATAGACAAGGACACAGACCACAGCACTGTATCATCATGTGCAGATGACACTAGGATCTTCACGCGAGTTGACAACATAGAGGACACGACAAACCTCCAATGTGATGCAGGCGATGAGTCACAATAACGTGGCTAAGGTCTCCAATCTGATGTAAATCGGGTCTTTCAATGGGCCACAGATTATAATATGATTTGAATGAAGATAACTTCCAGCTATAGAAGCAAACGAAAATATCAACACGGAAACCAAATATAACATGCAGTCAAATATGTTGAAAGAAACAACATGTTAAAGATGTGGAAATAATCATGTCGGAAGACCTTGGCTTCGTAGAACACCATAAAGTAGCTGTCATGACATGACTGGATAACAAGGACCTTACGAACTAGGGACGCCATACCAATGATGATATGATGATCAGACCACATACTACAAACTGAAGGGACGACGACGTTTCGGTCCGTCCTGGACCATTCTCAAGTCATCGACTTGAGAATGGTCCAGGACAGACCGAAACGTCGTCGTCCCTTCACTCTCTAGTGTGTGGTTTGGTCAACAAGAGAATGGTCCAGGACGGACCGAAACGTCGTCGTCCCTTCACCTTCTAGTGTGTGGTCTAGTGTGTGGTGAAATATGTGGGAACACATTTCAGCCACGTTGTGGCTCCTCGTCTCCAATGATAATACTTTTCAAGACACTAGTGCTCTCTAGGGTGGGATATTGTTGCACTCTAATAGCCCCATCCAGAGCCGGAAGTTGGTGACCTAGAGAGCACTATTTGTACTTTACATTTCTTTTGAATATTGAATTATAGGGGTCAAGACCAAGGGCCGAATGCATGGGCATGTTGTCAATTTCTTCTTCAAAAGTCTTCTGTTCCTGTCAATGTAAATTATATTATCTGCAGCTTGAATGTCATTGATGAAGAAGCTGTCTGGGTCATCAACTTTCATATTGTTTATTGGTGTGCTAAACATAGCCTCATACTGGCTTCTTAGAATTTCACTAATCTCTTTGTCGTCCTCTGTGTACGTACCTTCATTTGTAATCAACGGTCCAATACTGGTCGAGGTTTTGGATTTTGATTTTGCGTATGTGAAAAAATATTTCGGATTTTTCTTTATCTCTTGTATAGCTTTCTGTCCCAATTCCATTTCCTCAGACTCATATGATCGCGTCAACGTTCATACGAGTCTGAGGTATTTAGATTTTATTTTCTTTGTCTTGATAACCCAACCACTTGAGGTGGACGGTAGAGCGACAGTCTCGCTTCCTGCAGGTCGGCGTTCAATCCCCCGACCGTCGAAGTGGTTGGGCACCATTCCTTTCCCCCGTCCAATCCCAAATGACCCCTTCCAAGTGCCATATAGTCGTAATGACTTGGTGCTTTCCCCCTGATAGTTCCCTTCCCTTTGTCGTGATAGTTGTGTCTGATTCAGCAATTTCGAAATTTTTTCCTTCTTTTGCAGGGTTGTCTGCGTTCTTGTACCTAAGTGGTCCTCTTTCTGACCCTCCGCACAGGTTCCCTTACCTTGCATTCATTCCGGGGTTCAGGATCCCTGCGACCCGGTCTCTGGCTAGGCCTCCTGGTTGATGGTCTGATCAACCAGGTTGTTGGACGCGACTATTGCAGCAGAGGCACATGCATCAAGCACACTTTGTATGCTTTGGCAGTCAATTGTTCTATTCCGTGCGTGGGAATTTGCTTTCCTAACAGGTCCCCTCAGGATGTACACCCAGGTACCTATTTTACTGCTAGGTAACAGGGGCATAGGGTGAAAGAAACTCTGCCCATTGTTTCTCGCCGGTGCCTGGGATCGAACCCCGGACCACAGGATCACAAGTCCCGCGTGCTGTCCGCTCGGCCGACCGGCTCCCCTGTGTACTGTGTACATACTACGGTGATGCATCAAATGAACAAGTAAGTTAGATACTGATAGTAACTTAGGTACAACTTCTGGTTACAACTCTTTTGACCATGTCGTAGCTCAGTCGATTCAGGCAGCGTCTGGGATACTCTCAGACGTAGGTTCGAATCCTCGTCACGGCCCTTGTGGTTTTGTTCATAAGATAATATCTAGTACTGGGTATCTTTGGTCATCCAGGCTATTCTCTATTTTGTGTGTCTGCTCTGTGAATCCGTCAACTGTTGCGTCTAGCATTTTGTATATTAATATAATAATTAGACGTTGTGCTACTTGGAACATAAAAGTTGCAAGTAGCACGGGCTATGGCGAGCCCGTAGTGGAGTTTATATTCCCTCTACTGAAGGATATATCACATTAGGCTCCACACTACACAGTCACATCAGGAGGAAGACAACAGTGAAGGAACAGGTGATTAAACTTAGGGTGGGCGAGGACAGGTACACAGAGAATGACAAAGAGGTGTGTGAAGAACTCAACAAAAGGTTCCAGGAGGTCTTTACAATAGAACAGGGAGATATCACGGCGCTGGGAGAGGTGGCAGCAAACCAGGTGACCTTGGATAGGTTCGAAATTACAAGAGATGAGGTCAAAAAGCACCTATTGGAGCTGGATGTGAGAAAAGCTGTTGGGCCGGATGGAATCTCGCCATGGGTATTGAAAGAGTGTGCAGGAGCACTTTGCTTACCACTCTCCATAGTGTATAATAAGTCACTGGAAACGGGGGACCTACCAGAAATATGGAAGACTGCTAATGTAGTACCAATATACAAAAAGGGTGACAGACAAGAGGCACTGAACTACAGGCCAGTGTCCTTAACTTGTATACCATGCAAGGTGATGGAGAAGATTGTGAGAAAAAACCTAGTAACACATCTGGAGAGAAGAGACTTCGTGACAACCCATCAACATGGGTTCAGGGAGGGTAAATCTTGCCTTACAGGATTGATAGAATTCTACGATCAGGTGACAAGAATTAAGCAAGAAAGAGAAGGGTGGGCGGACTGCATTTTTTTGGACTGTCGGAAAGCCTTTGACACAGTACCCCATAAAAGGTTGATGCATAAGCTGGAGAAACAGGCAGGAGTAACAGGTAGGGCGCTCCAGTGGATAAGGGAGTACCTAAGCAATAGGAACAGAGAGTTACAGTGAGGGGTGAGACCTCAGACTGGCGTGAAGTCACCAGTGGAGTCCCACAGGGCTCTGTACTTGGACCTATCCTGTTTCTGATATACGTAAATGATCTCCCAGAGGGTATAGACTCATTCCTCTCAATGTTTGCTGACGACGCCAAAATTATGAGAAGGATTAAGACAGAGGAGGACAGCTTGAGACTTCAAGAAGACCTGGACAAGCTGCAGGAATGGTCGAACAAATGGCTGTTAGAGTTTAACCCAAGCAAATGTAATGTAATGAAGATAGGGGTAGGAAGCAGGAGACCAGATACAAGGTATCATTTGGGAGATGAAATACTTCAAGAGTCAGAGAGAGAGAAAGACCTGGGGGTTGATATCACGCCAGACCTGTCCCCTGAAGCTCATATCAAGAGGATAACATCAGCAGCATATGCCAGGTTGGCTAACATAAGAACGGCCTTTAGAAACTTGTGTAAGGAATCTTTCAGAACATTATATACCACATATGTCAGACCAATCCTGGAGTATGCGGCTCCAGCATGGAGTCCCTATCTAGTCAAGCATAAGACTAAACTGGAAAAGGTTCAAAGGTTTGCCACCAGACTAGTACCCGAGCTGAGAGGTATGAGCTACGAGGAGCGACTGCAGGAATTAAACCTCACTTCGTTGGAAGACAGAAGAGTTAGGGGGGACATGATCACCACATTCAAGATTCTCAGGGGAATCGACAGGGTTGATAAAGACAGGCTGTTTAACACAAGGGGCACACGCACTAGGGGACACAGGTGGAAGCTGAGTGCCCAAATGAGCCACAGAGATATTAGAAAGAACTTTTTTAGTGTCAGAGTGGTTGACAAATGGAATGCATTAGGAAGCGATGTGGTGGAGGCTGACTCCATACACAGTTTCAAATGTAGATATGATAGAGCCCATTAGGCTCAGGAAACTGTACACCTGTTGATTGACGGTTGAGAGGCGGGACCAAAGAGCCAGAGCTCAACCCCCGCAAGCACAACTAGGTGAGTACAACTAGGTGAGTACTGGGATACACGCATCATGCAGGCTTCAGGCCTAATATCTTCACCGTCACTCAGAAATGACTTACGACGTCCTCGGCAGCGGCCTCACACTTACGACGTCCTCGGCCACGTCGTCACACTTACGACGTCCTCGGCACCGTCCTCACACTTACGACGTCCTCGGCACCGTCCTCACACTTACGACGTCCTCGGCAGCGGCCTCACACTTACGACGTCCTCGGCACCGTCCTCACACTTACGACGTCCTCGGCACCGTCCTCACACTTACGACGTCCTCGGCACCGTCCTCACACTTACGACGTCCTCGGCACCGTCCTCACACTTACGACGTCCTCGGCAGCGGCCTCACACTTACGACGTCCTCGGCCACGTCGTCACACTTACGACGTCCTCGGCACCGTCCTCACACTTACGACGTCCTCGGCACCGTCCTCACACTTACGACGTCCTCGGCAGCGGCCTCACACTTACGACGTCCTCGGCAGCGGCCTCACACTTACGACGTCCTCGGCCACGTCGTCACACTTACGACGTCCTCGGCACCGTCCTCACACTTACGACGTCCTCGGCAGCGGCCTCACACTTACGACGTCCTCGGCACCGTCCTCACACTTACGACGTCCTCGGCACCGTCCTCACACTTACGACGTCCTCGGCACCGTCCTCACACTTACGACGTCCTCGGCAGCGGCCTCACACTTACGACGTCCTCGGCACCGTCCTCACACTTACGACGTCCTCGGCAGCGGCCTCATACTTACGACGTCCTCGGCCGCGTCCTCACACTTACGACGTCCTCGGCGGCGTGCCTCTCTCCCTGACGACTGTAGCAACTCAAGCGACGCCTTACGACATGTGACAAAATGTCGACATCTTCTTCCATCTTTTCTAAGATGCTCGTCCTCTGCGTGTCTCTATTTAGTCATAATCTACAGGTGTGTACATGTAGTCTTGTAGTGATGTAATCTCTAGTCAGGTGTGTAGGATGACTCCGCCTCAAGACTCACTTCACTAGGCTACCTTCTGGTCAGGGTGTAGGATGACTCTCGCCTCTAGACTCACTTCACTAGGCTACCTCTCTGGTCAGGTGTGTAGATGACTCTCGCCTCTAGACTCACTTCACTAGGCTACCTCTCTGTCAGGTGGTAGGATGACTCTCGCCTCTAGACTCACTTCACTAGGCTACCTCTCTGGTCAGGTGTGTAGGATGACTCTCGCCTCTAGACTCACTTCACTAGGCTACCTCTCTGGTCAGGTGTGTAGGATGACTCTCGCTCTAGACTCACTTCACTAGGCTACCTCTCTGGTCAGGTGTGTAGGATGACTCTTACCTCTAGACTCACTTCACTAGGCTACCTCTCGGTCAGGTGTGTAGGATGACTCTTACCTCTAGACTCACTTCA
>WNGS01117712.1:0-11761 GCA_020271785.1 Procambarus virginalis
TTAACTCAAATTTAAAAAAATTAACTTACACATAATGAAATTGACAGATTTCTAATTGCATAAGAAAAAAATAGAAAAATATATTAATTAGGGAAAACTTGGCCTATTAGGCAAGTCGGTTCTTGCATAGTAGGCCAAGAACGACACCCCAGAGGAAGATCTTGAGATTGAACTTGTAAATACAACGAGTCTCTGCAGTCAACTTGAATGGAAAGACTCCAAGCAATTGAAACCCCATCACAAGGGTCTCTCTTGACAACATTATTTTAGGGTCAAATAAAGAATATCTTGTGATATTCCATTCTTGAGGATGAATGAAAATGTCTACAGTCCTTGGGCACCCGAGTGTTGGTTAGAGTATATGGAATGGTTTAGGCCAGAAGGTCTTGAGTCATCACTGACAGTGGAATGCTTGTTACAGTCCGATCATCACAGTCCATAGAGTGCTCGCTGATGCCAGATGGTGTACTAGACCATCACAGACTGTAGAGTGCTTGTTGTGACCAGATGGTGTACTAGATCATCACAGACTATAGAGTGCTCGTTGTGACCAGATGGTGTACTAGATCATCACAGACTGTAGAGTGCTTGTTGTGACCAGATGGTGTACTAGATCATCACGGACTGTTGAGTGCTCGTTGTGGCCAGATGGTGTACTAGACCATCACAGACTGTAGAGTGCTCGTTGTGGCCAGATGGTGTACTAGATCATCACAGACTGTAGAGTGCTCGTTGTGGCCAGATGGTGTACTAGATCATCACAGACTGTAGAGTGCTCGTTGTGGCCAGATGGTGTACTAGATCATCACAGACTAAAGCCCCTTTTGCACACATAATTCTCTGGCTGCTCCGTCCATCATATTGACTTTATTGATCAAGTTTCTTGGGCAAACACTCACTTAACAAAGCGCCATCTAAGAAGGCACGATCTAATAGCTTCATATGACTAATGTCTATGTCATGTTATCATTCCCTGCAGCCAGTGACTGTCTGTTTTCTTGTCTAAGATAAATGTTTATCTATACTTTTTGTCTCGGACAAATGTCTGTCTTTAGTTTTTGTCTCAGACAAATATGTATCTATATTTTTTCATACAAATGTCTTTCTTTAATTTTAGTCTCGGACAAATGTCTGCCATTAGTTTTTGTATCAGACAAATGTTTATCTTTAGTTTTTTACTCAGGAAAATTAATGTCTTTTGCTTTTTTTTCAGGGAAGTGAATGTCTTGTATTTGTTTTATCAGACAAATGTATGTGTTGTGTTTTTGTTTCAGACATATGTCACTTTTATTTTATGGCTCAAACAGCTAGAGTCTTTGTCAGTTATTTGCCTAAATTTTATGCTTATATAAATTAGTGTGTCCCATAAAAAATGTAATTATGAATTAATTAATTAATTATACACACACACACACACACAATTATATATATATATATATATATATATATATATATATATATATATATATATATATATATATATATATATATATATATATATATATATATATATATATATATATATATATATATATATATATATTGAAAAGGGACCCATTGCCTCAGAGGAAACCACGCATAACGCATTAGTGGGAATGTTTAGATCCCCTCCAATACAGTTTCTGTGTGCTTTTCTCCTACCACCCCCTTCCTTTTTTTGTGCTTTATTATGTATTTGATGGTTACAAGATATACATAGGTTGATACAAAAATGAATACAAAAAGGTGCTTAAAGGTTATGGATCTCTTGAAAAACACGACAATGGGAAACATTGATGAATGTCACAGACAGGTTCGATCATTGCTACAAGTCAAACACTTCTTCAAATTCCTCTGAAGTTGGACTAGTGCCCAAGACAACAGGCATTTCCCCTCTGGATTGCAACAATGAGGCGCTGGAACAAGAAACTTTTTGCTCTCTGGTGTTTTGTAGCGCTGATCAATTTGTCCCCCAATTCCTTTAGGAACTTCAATGCACATTTTCCCCACGAACCAAGGGTCTCCGAGCCGATCGGAACAAAGCTGTAGCAGTGTGCCAAACCTCTGTATTTAATAATTTTCTGCGATTCCCTGAAACAAGCAGCACCTCTGCTTTCACATGTGCTGTATTGGAGGTAGGTACTAGCCAGTGTAGCAGCGCAAGTGTAGTTCCACACCACTTGCTTACCTTCCAAGGAAGCAAGGTGACCCCATCTGGGCACTTCTGAGGGTCGTTAGGTCTGGATAAGTGTGGTTCTCTTTGTGCCGGGCAGCGGGCTGTGGCGAGGCTCCTCTTGATGATGTCGTTGACTTCTTCATATCTTGTAATCTTACCCTGTGATTTACGACATACCAGACCATGACGACTATATTGGTCTGCCATCGCAGTTCCGCAGATGCACCTATGTTTGGTGTGGATGGGGGCGGCAAGGCAAAGGGCAACTCCAATGCGGAGAGCGTCATGACTGAGGCGAGTTCCCAGGGCTGCATTGGGCACAGCAAATAAAAAATCCCTGGCGTGGGGTGCAGTTACCGCTAGGAGGCGGGCTTTGTTTTCAGCATCAGCGTTGTCAATCATTGCTGTGACAGTCTTTTCCATTATGGGACTATCCCAGTATGCCTGCTTGTGGTCTTTTGGGACTTGTGGTTGGGGTTGAGGGTGTGCAATGGTGTCCCATTGTCTAGCTGCTTCGATGATCGTTTGATCATGAGTTCCCGCTGTCTCTCATACGCTCTGGTAGGATCTGCCCTACCAATTCGTTGGCTGCTGTACATGAGTATATATTTATATATATATATATATATATATATATATATATATATATATATATATATATATATATATATATATATATATATATATATATATATATATATATATATATATATATATATATATATATATATATATATATATATATATATATATATATATATATATATAGCAAAAGAGCGCGTGGTTCTCATTACGTGTAAATCACGAAAATTAAACACGTGATTAAAAATGTGAGTGTCAGACCACGGAGGAAAAATTTTAACAGAAATTTCCTTAAGTACTTTCGTATATTAATACATTTTACTTTTGAAAATTTCTGAAAAGAATTGAAATTTCCGTCTCATTTTTTCTTCCGTGGTCTGACACTGTCGCATTTTTAATCACGTGTTTATTTTTCGTGATTTACACATATAATGAAAACCACGCGCTCTTTCGCTATGCTGTTCCCTCAGACTACTTCCTTCGTGACCATATTCGCTACTCTACTAGTGAAAGCACACTGCACTCGCACCCTCCTCAAATTCCTGAAACAATGTCTTAGTGAGCAAGTTGTACCCAAGTCTCTGCTACCCGCCCATCTCCTCAAATTAGGTGATGAACCGTTCAGCGATTTCTGTGCTACCATTTTGAAAAAAACACATTGAAGTTACAAGATCAAGTGAACGTTTTGTTTTCAAAAGCCTGGATACAGCAAAAAGGAACTTTCATCACGCAATACCTTTCGACTGGAAAAATCTTCTAATGGATGAAATATATAGTGACTTACACAGAAAAATTAATCAGTTACAGAAAATTCTAAAGCGCAAGTTAGAAAGTCTGATTAAAAAACAGTGATTGGACAAAGAAATCCAATCCAAACAACGTGTTGAATTTGTCATCCAAGACGATATGTGAAAATGTGGTTACTGCTTTGGGTTATGGTTCGTCATTCGCCATTTCCAATCAACCTTCTGCAGTTAAGATTGATAGTTCATTGTTACAGCTAGAAAAACAAAACTCTCTCTCTCCACAAAACCTAAATCTGGTTAAAGGCATTGTTTATGGATCAATGTTGACGCCTCAAACAATTTCCCTGAAAGCTTTAGACGAAGCTTACAGGAATTAAGAGCCGACCCCTCCATTCATATAACAAAGGCTAATAAATCCAGCACTATTGTTATTCTAAACAAGGAGGAATATATTTCGAAAATGAATGATCTAGATTCTTCAACATACACTAAACTCAGGAAAAATCCGCTTGAGGACATCATCACGTTCTTCAATAGCAGCTTGAGGAAGTTGTTAAGTAAGCTTAAAGATCTTCTTAATCAATTTACTACCTCATCACCTTCATTACCATATCTCTATGGACTTGTCAAAACGCATAAACCTAACAATCACATGAGGCCTATCATCAGTTCTGTGGGATCCATTTATTACAAGCTTTCTAAATGGCTTACCAAAATCTTGTCCCCATTGTTAGGAAGTATTTCCTCTCATTTGACCAATTCTCTTGAATTAGTTAACAAATTGAATAGTGTTCCTTTCACTCCTGATGTAAAGTTAATCAGTTTTGACGTTTGTTCCTTATTTACAAAGATACCGGTTGATATTCTTGATTATCTTGCTCGTGAACTAATGAATCATGTTTTACCTCTTTCTGCTGATATTATTGTCAATCTTGTTAAGTTGTGCATTAAAGAATGAAAATTTACCTTTAATAATTAGTATTATTTACAGACTTTTGGAATGGCAATGGGGAATCCTTTATCGCCATTGCTTTCAAACTTGTACATGGAAGTCTTCGAACAGAAATTTGTTTCAAAAATTACCCCTGGAATCATTCCATGGTTTAGATATGTTGATATTTTGTGTATATGGCCTTTAGATGTAAACACAGACGAATTTGTAGCCAAACTTAATGATCAAGTCACCTCTATAAAATTTACTAAGATCTAAGAGCTCTTCGAGTTGTGAGTCCAGAATTCTTAGATGAAGAGTTTAAGAATATTGATTCGATTGGTCTCAAGCTTTGTTACCCACTGAATTTTTTGGAAGTTTGCCGTAGCAAAGCACGTCGTACATATTATAATATATGCAGAGAAAACATTCGCCCAAAGAATGTGTTATGTTTACCATATTTCTCTGGGTTTGAGAATATTGTCAAGGCCTTGAAACTTTTTGATATACATGTATTGTTTAGCAATTAAAATACTGTTGGTAAGCTATTAGTTAGAAACAGCCCTCGTAGTGATAATTGTGTCATTTATAAAATACCTTGTAAAGACTGTAATAAGTTCTATGTTGGGCAAACATCTAAAGATTTGAAATATAGAATTTCGCAACATGAATACTCTGTAAAACATGGCCAATTGTCTAATGCTTTGTTCGTTCATTTGTCAGAAGATGCTCACCAAATTGATTGGGAGACGGCTTCTTCAATAACGAATTGTAAAAGCACCTATAACAGAAACATAACTGAATCTGCTTTGATACAGATCACAAAAGAAAGTAATCTGAACATTAGCAGTGGTTTATATATCTTAGATCCATTTATAATACATCAATTAAAGGGCGATTTGAGTAGGATCATTGGAACACATTTGTCTCACTAGTTCATTGTAAACATTTACTATCTTATGCTATGATTATCCATGTGTGGTCCGTTGTGTGGTTAGGAATGGAAGCTGCATCGTATGGGCCAATTGGCCCTTTGCAGTGTACCTCACCTCACTCCACCATTCTCTCCTGCCCATTTATGTCCAGAACTCGACCTGTAAAACCACTCCTTCTGAAGATGTATTAATATACACGAAAGTAATTAAGGAAATTTCTGTTTCAAATTTTCCTCCGTGGTCTGACACTGTCACATTTTTAATCACTTGTTTATTTTTCGTGATTTACACACACACATATATATATATATATATATATATATATATATATATATATATATATATATATAATATATATATATATATATATATATATATATATATATATATATATATATATATATATTAGTATATTTGGTAGCAGTCTTTCCTGTAGACATATGTTATTAAATATGACCGAAAAAGTAAGATTAATAATTCTAACACGAATTTTCTCAATTTTCCTTATGTTTGTTTTTACTGATGACGGTAAATGAAAAATCAATTCTCCAAAATTCATTCTTTATTTCTTAGTCTGACGCGACACTTGAGCGCGTTTCGTAAAACTTATTACATTTTCAAAGACTTTAGTTACACACACACAGAACAACTATAACTGAACAGAGTTTAAACAGCTTTTCTTTTTTATACCTGCATTTGGGTGAGGTGACATGTTACAATGGTTTGGGGTGAGGTGAGAACAAACACAGAACACGAAACAATGGGTATAAGCTAAAGGGAAGAATAGATCTGTAACTGCAGAAGGCCTATTGGCCCGTATTTCTTGATGTTTCTATATTGGAGCGGAGTCTTGAAGTGGGTAGAATATAGTTGTGCGTTAATTGGCTGTTGATTGCTGGTGTTGACTTCTTGATGTGTAGTGCCTCGCAGATGTCAAGCCGCCTGTTGTCGCTGTATCTATCAATGATTTCTGTGTTGTTTGTTAAGATTTCTCTGGTGATGGTTTGGTTGTGGGAAGAGATTATATGTTCCTTGATAGAGCCCTGTTGCTTATGCATCGTTAATCGCCTGGAAAGAGATGTTGTTGTCTTGCCTATATATTGAGTTCTTTGGGGCTTACAGTCCCCAAGTGGGCATTTGAAGGCATAGACGACATTGGTCTCTTTCAAAGCGTTCTGCTTTGTGTCTGGAGAGTTTCTCATGAGTAGGTTGGCAGTTTTCTTGGTTTTATAGTAAATCGTCAATTGTATCTTCTGATTTTTGTCTGTAGGGATAACGTTTCTATTAACAATATCTTTCAGGACCCTTTCCTCCGTTTTATGAGCTGTGGAGAAGAAGTTCCTGTAAAATAGTCTAATAGGGGGTATAGGTGTTGTGTTAGTTGTATCTTCAGAGGTTGCATGGCGTTTCACTTTCCTTCTTATGATGTCTTCAATGAAACCATTGGAGAAGCCGTTGTTGACTAGGACCTGCCTTACTCTACAGAGTTCTTCGTCGACTTGCTTCCATTCTGAGCTGTGGCTGAGAGCACGGTCGACATAAGCGTTAACAACACTCCTCTTGTACCTATCTGGGCAGTCACTGTTGGCATTTAGGCACATTCCTATGTTTGTTTCCTTAGTGTAGACTGCAGTGTGGAAACCTCCGCTCCTTTCCATGACTGTTACATCTAGAAAGGGCAGCTTCCCATCCTTCTCCATCTCGTAAGTGAAACGTAACACAGAATTCTGCTCAAACGCTTCTTTCAGCTCCTGCAGATGTCTGACATCAGGTACCTGTGTAAAAATGTCGTCAACATACCTGCAGTATATGGCCGGTTTCAAGTTCAAGTCGACTAAGACTTTTTCCTCAATAGTACCCATGTAGAAGTTTGCAAACAGGACGCCTAGGGGAGAACCCATAGCGACCCCATCTACTTGCTTATACATGTGCCCATCCGGGCTCAAGAAGGGTGCCTCCTTAGTACAAGCTTGGAGTAGTTTCCTCAGGATATTTTCTGGCATGTCAAGGGGAGTACAGGCCGGGTCTCGATACACTCGGTCCACTATCATCCCGATTGTTTCATCCACAGGTACGTTGGTGAACAGTGATTCTACGTCCAACGATGCTCTTATCCCTGTAGCCCGTGTTCCCCGCAGTAAGTCAACAAATTCCTTCGGGGATTTCAGGCTGAAGTTGCACGGGACATAAGGAGTCAGTAAGCCGTTGAGTCGTTTCGCCAGTCTGTACGTGGGTGTGGGTATCTGGCTGATAATTGGCCGAAGTGGGTTTCCAGGCTTATGCGTCTTGACGTTTCCATACGCATATCCAGGTTTATATTCTCCAATAATCTTTGGCAGGTGGAGTCCGGATTTCTTGGCATTCACAGTTTCAATCAACTTGTTGACCTTTGTTTTCAATTCGGCTGTAGTGTCCTTCGTTACCCTTTGGAATTTAGTTTGGTCAGAGAGTATGTGGTTCATTTTCGCCAGATATTCGTCTTTCTTAAGGATGACGTATATTGGCGACTTGTCGCCTCTCCTGACAACTATCTCCTTGTTCTCACGAAGGCTCTTGGCTGCCGCTTTGAGCTCGGGGGTCAGTATGGTACTTCTGTAGTTGCCTCGATTCTTTCCTCCTTCTGCAATAAGTTCAGCTTGTAAGGTGTCTTTGGTGGTGACCTTCTTTTGTGCTTCGAGGTCAAATATGTCGTCCAACAGGATCTCCAACTCCACTTTCCGGGCCAACGCACTTGGTCTGGACATAACGTGACAGTTTATACCCAGATTTAGGAGAGTGACTTGGTCCTCAGTGAGGTTGATACCTGCAAGGTTCAGGAAGCCTCCATATAGTGTTGTTAGCGCAGGCTAACAACACTATATGGAGGCTTCCTGAACCTTGCAGGTATCAACCTCACTGAGGACCAAGTCACTCTCCTAAATCTGGGTATAAACTGTCACGTTATGTCCAGACCAAGTGCGTTGGCCCGGAAAGTGGAGTTGGAGATCCTGTTGGACGACATATTTGACCTCGAAGCACAAAAGAAGGTCACCACCAAAGACACCTTACAAGCTGAACTTATTGCAGAAGGAGGAAAGAATCGAGGCAACTACAGAAGTACCATACTGACCCCCGAGCTCAAAGCGGCAGCCAAGAGCCTTCGTGAGAACAAGGAGATAGTTGTCAGGAGAGGCGACAAGTCGCCAATATACGTCATCCTTAAGAAAGACGAATATCTGGCGAAAATGAACCACATACTCTCTGACCAAACTAAATTCCAAAGGGTAACGAAGGACACTACAGCCGAATTGAAAACAAAGGTCAACAAGTTGATTGAAACTGTGAATGCCAAGAAATCCGGACTCCACCTGCCAAAGATTATTGGAGAATATAAACCTGGATATGCGTATGGAAACGTCAAGACGCATAAGCCTGGAAACCCACTTCGGCCAATTATCAGCCAGATACCCACACCCACGTACAGACTGGCGAAACGACTCAACGGCTTACTGACTCCTTATGTCCCGTGCAACTTCAGCCTGAAATCCCCGAAGGAATTTGTTGACTTACTGCGGGGAACACGGGCTACAGGGATAAGAGCATCGTTGGACGTAGAATCACTGTTCACCAACGTACCTGTGGATGAAACAATCGGGATGATAGTGGACCGAGTGTATCGAGACCCGGCCTGTACTCCCCTTGACATGCCAGAAAATATCCTGAGGAAACTACTCCAAGCTTGTACTAAGGAGGCACCCTTCTTGAGCCCGGATGGGCACATGTATAAGCAAGTAGATGGGGTCGCTATGGGTTCTCCCCTAGGCGTCCTGTTTGCAAACTTCTACATGGGTACTATTGAGGAAAAAGTCTTAGTCGACTTGAACTTGAAACCGGCCATATACTGCAGGTATGTTGACGACATTTTTACACAGGTACCTGATGTCAGACATCTGCAGGAGCTGAAAGAAGCGTTTGAGCAGAATTCTGTGTTACGTTTCACTTACGAGATGGAGAAGGATGGGAAGCTGCCCTTTCTAGATGTAACAGTCATGGAAAGGAGCGGAGGTTTCCACACTGCAGTCTACACTAAGGAAACAAACATAGGAATGTGCCTAAATGCCAACAGTGACTGCCCAGATAGGTACAAGAGGAGTGTTGTTAACGCTTATGTCGACCGTGCTCTCAGCCACAGCTCAGAATGGAAGCAAGTCGACGAAGAACTCTGTAGAGTAAGGCAGGTCCTAGTCAACAACGGCTTCTCCAATGGTTTCATTGAAGACATCATAAGAAGGAAAGTGAAACGCCATGCAACCTCTGAAGATACAACTAACACAACACCTATACCCCCTATTAGACTATTTTACAGGAACTTCTTCTCCACAGCTCATAAAACGGAGGAAAGGGTCCTGAAAGATATTGTTAATAGAAACGTTATCCCTACAGACAAAAATCAGAAGATACAATTGACGATTTACTATAAAACCAAGAAAACTGCCAACCTACTCATGAGAAACTCTCCAGACACAAAGCAGAACGCTTTGAAAGAGACCAATGTCGTCTATGCCTTCAAATGCCCACTTGGGGACTGTAAGCCCCAAAGAACTCAATATATAGGCAAGACAACAACATCTCTTTCCAGGCGATTAACGATGCATAAGCAACAGGGCTCTATCAAGGAACATATAATCTCTTCCCACAACCAAACCATCACCAGAGAAATCTTAACAAACAACACAGAAATCATTGATAGATACAGCGACAACAGGCGGCTTGACATCTGCGAGGCACTACACATCAAGAAGTCAACACCAGCAATCAACAGCCAATTAACGCACAACTATATTCTACCCACTTCAAGACTCCGCTCCAATATAGAAACATCAAGAAATACGGGCCAATAGGCCTTCTGCAGTTACAGATCTATTCTTCCCTTTAGCTTATACCCATTGTTTCGTGTTCTGTGTTTGTTCTCACCTCACCCCAAACCATTGTAACATGTCACCTCACCCAAATGCAGGTATAAAAAAGAAAAGCTGTTTAAACTCTGTTCAGTTATAGTTGTTCTGTGTGTGTGTAACTAAAGTCTTTGAAAATGTAATAAGTTTTACGAAACGCGCTCAAGTGTCGCGTCAGACTAAGAAATAAAGAATGAATTTTGGAGAATTGATTTTTCATTTACCGTCATCAGTAAAAACAAACATAAGGAAAATTGAGAAAATTCGTGTTAGAATTATTAATCTTACTTTTTCGGTCATATTTAATAACATATATATATATATATATATATATATATATATATATATATATATATATATATATATATATATATATATATATATATATATATTGGTGTATACTGGCAGCAGGTTTTCTTTTAACATGTCTAATTGATATGACCGCATATTCCGTATTTACTATCTTCTGATTTAGGGTTTCTCTCCCTCTAACTATTTTCTTAGCATCAGGGCTTAGCTGAAATAGGAGTTCTCCAAAACTCATTTTCGTAATTTCAAGGTGAAGAAAAGAGGTGAATTACTATAGAATGTATTACACTTATTTATACAATTTGCACAACGTTTCGAACCTCCATGGTTCATTCTCAAGTGAAGAGATTTTTCAGGACTTTGATTTTATACCCGCACTGGGTCAGGTGATAAGACAATAAAGATGAAAACATGGGGGGATACATACGGGATAAATGTGGGGTGAAACATAAGAACATAAGAATAAAGGTAACTGCAGAAGGCTTATTGGCCCATACGAGGCATCTATCTACATACAAAGCTTAATCAAGTGTAATTGGCCTGTTATGTTGAACTTTGTCTTCTGTGTTGGCATCGTTATGTTCTGGTCTTGTCCTTACTCTCATGGTGGGTAGAGTAAATAGTTCCGTGATTTGTGGGTGTTCCGCCACTGATTACCATCCAAAGGCCTGCGGGGGTGTGGTTCAAATAGCCTCGGCTATCACCACTTTTGTACGGTCACTGATGGTCGAGTGGTTAAAGGCACCGTGTATTCCCAGTTGCAATGTGCTCCTGGCAATCCGGGTTTGAGTCACTTCAGGGGTGTGGAGTTTACAGTTGCATATATGTTTGGGACCATTCAAGCTTGTTCACACACACACACACACACATATATAATATATATATTATATATACTATATATATATAATATATATTATATATATATATATATGTATGTGTGTGTGTGTGCGTGTGTGTGTGTGGTGTGTGTGTAAAGCTCACTGACGAGGCGTTTGACCTGTCATCTTCAATCCGGTGCCCCCAGGAATCAAATGAGACAAGCCCATGACATCACCTTAAACAAGAGAAAGGTTGAACAAAAATACCTGTATAATAGACAAAACCCAAGATGTAAAAAGATTACAAAATTCTTGAAGCAATTCACATAAGAATAGAACAACCCTACCATG
>WNGS01117714.1:0-13629 GCA_020271785.1 Procambarus virginalis
ATGATATTGTGCAGTGATATATCACAAAATTATACCACGTATTAGTGTCACCCCTCTGCCCCCCCCCCTCCCCATACCCGTAGTGTGTACCGTCACCCAACCCACGAGTCACCCCCCCCCCCCTTGCCCCACCCAACCGCGACTGCCACCTCCCTGAGTCCACCCCCTCATGCTACGTCCGCCCAGCGCCCGCCCAGCGCCCGCCCAGCGCCCAGCCAGCGCCCGCCCATCGCCCGCCGATGTCGCAGGTCACGACTGATAGCCAGGCTTCTCTCAGCCAAGAGGAGCCATCAAGCGACGACAGGTACGGCACTTGCCAGTGTGCGACAAGGTGTGGAAACTCAAGCGTAATGGAGATGTGCGCAAGCATGCTCACAACGGAACCAATGTCCGGGTATGTGGCGCCCTCCCAAAGAGGGTATCAATCAAGGCCCACACCAGCAATCAGGGAAAACACCTCCAACAGCTTCATATCGACTGAGAATCTACTAGAAGACATCAAGCAACGTCGGTTGGAACCTTGCAGCCATCCCCAAAGCTGCCCGGCCCAGACAGCAGCCAAACTATCCAGCCTCTTGAAAAAGGTCAACGACTCCCCGGAAACATCCAAGCATGGCGCAACCTTCTCCGTTTCGAAACATATGCCTAGCTGTCCCTGCAAGGAGAGACAAATCACTAGCTTCCTCAGTCATTATGGCTATAAATAGTTTTCCTAGAGAGGACAACCAGGCACCCTCCCCACCCGTGCCAAAAACACCCCCTGCAGGAAAGGTATCAACAGCAGAACCGAGGCATCCAAATGAGAGCAACAGTCAGCAAGAAAATAGAAGAAGGCAGCACAATAGGGGTAATCAGAGTCATCACCAGTGAAGACACAGTTGCCACCAGGGATGCCGATACAGCACAAGCCCTGAGGGAAAAACACCCACTCAGAGCTCCTCGTGACGACAGTGTTCCCCTAGTCGGTGTCACCAGAGCAGAACCCCTGTGTGTGAATCCATGGTGCATAAAGCAGCTTTATCCTTCCCACCAGGATCAGCAGTTGGGTTCACAGGACTAAGACCCAACCACATCAAACAAATGCTCAACCCTGCATTGGGAGACATTGAACAGGGCCTCCTGGTGGAACTAACTAGATTCGCCAACACATGTCTAGCTGGCAACATACCAGAGACCATATGGCCTCTCTTTTTGGCGCTACCCTCTGTGCCCTGAGGAAAAAAAAGACGGAGGAATCAGACCGATAGTTGTGGGCAATTCACTAAACAGGCAAACAATACCCAAAACATAAAACAAGATCATAATACACAGAAAAAGCAGAGGAAAACAAGAAAAAATAATTAATCATAAAACATACAACAATCCAAAAAAACATAAACAAAAAGCCACACATGGCACAATAACAACACAAACAATAAAACAAACATGCACAACCACGCACGTAAGAGGGCAAACATAGCCATAGGGGCACAGAAAAAACAGAATCAAAGAAACAGATAATCATGAAATGGTATAGCCACACACTAACTACAATAAACAGGGACATTTAGAAAACTAATTCCGACACCGGCCTGAAGGGCACACAATAAATACCACAAGAACATACCAAGTCCTCTACATCCGCGAAATACTCAGCAAGCACACAAACTATCAAGAGTGCGCATACTTATCCGGCCACTCAGCTGCCGGGAAACGAAGACAATACGCCTCCCAAAGCAACATGATGTCGTCAGAGTGACTATGGGCCGTACGAGGATCGGGCATCAAATTCGGCACACCCTCAACAAAAACCTGAGCCTGTGGAACCCAGATAGTCGAGGGGCACCACGGAACAGGCAGCACTCGGTCAATAAAGCCAAACTCCAAAGGGTTGGTCTTCTGATCGTACGCCACGCCGGAGGCCAAGATGATCGGGACGGGCTTCCCCCTACAGGCGCGGGCAACGGGCAGCGCACTTGTCACCTTGGCAGCCCCACAGGGCTCCGCAACAACCACCGGACTTGACATCTGCAGGGGCCCCCCTCGCCGAACATCCTTCTTCAGCAACAACACGAGGTCGCGGCCTGCACCAGCACCCACCTCACCTACGTCCGGAGGAGCTACCACCTCCCACTGCGGAGAACCGCCTGCAGAAGAAACAGGAGGTGAATTATAAACACATTCGCCGGCATCAGCAGGCACATGGACGTCAGCGACCACCACATCATCTCCTGAAGACCCATCGGCGTCGAAACCCTCCACATCAGCCCAAGCAGTAGAAGAACGCCTGGACCGCTTGGGCACCGGGCGCACATCCTCAGAGCCGGAGGCGGATCCAGAACCACGGGCATCACAAGCCGTGCGAACCAACGCCCGTCTCATGACGGCAGCAGCCTCAACCGCAGGGGGAACCGGACCACACACAACAGGAGGCCCCACAGCCACCCCAGCACCCAGCACAGCCGGGACCCGTGGCGAGCACGCAGGGCCAGGTGCAGCAACTGAAGACGGGTGAGCAGACAGGTGAGCAGACAGCGAGGAGGGAGCATCAGGAAGGCTCACGGGAGCAGCAGGGACAGGAGCAGGAGTATCCACCGAGGGCATCGCAACATCCTGAAGAGGGTCGGCGACATTCGGGGGAACTTCCACCACAGGGGGCGCATCAGGCGACACAGGGGGCGCAGCCGCGTCCGGAGAGGCGTCCAGAGCCACAGAAACCTCCTCCACAGGAAGTGGTGGAAAGTCCTCCTCGCTGAAGAGGTTCACAGGCGCAGAGGCCGGCGCAGAACATTCAGCAGCCTGATGGCCCGACAGGCCACAACGATAACATGTCCGAGGCTGGCGGGCGTAGAACACACGAACTGTGTACCCCATCAGCCGCACAGAGGACGGAATATCCTCCCGTAGCCTCATGCCCAGGGTACGAATGTTCGTCCGGACGCCCTTAAGTGGGCTCGAAGACACCACATTCACTCGCACACTATCGACGGCGCCAAACCGGCCGAAATACCGCCGGAGCAGACCCTCCGGAAATTCCAACGGAGCCCCATGGACGCTGACGTAGGTGAGGGCACCACTCCGATCCGAGATGGAAACAGTGCCCTCACCATCCTGTAGAGGCAGAGTCCGCCCCTCGTATCTACGGAGAAATGCACGATACGCCATTTCTTCAGTGAATTTCAGGATCACCCGACGGGCCGTCACCAGCTCGACACCGTAGATATCCATCACAGGGACCTGCAGCTGCTCACACACCCGTGCAATCTCTGGGTACCCAGCCCGGCTGGAAAATTCCAGGCCCACAGACTGAGCCCGCAGTACTGGTGGGAGGGGGACCCCCATCGCAACTCAGTTCCGCCACGTCAGCAAACAGCCAGCCAGGCAACAACACTGGGAGGGCAGCGACGCCCCGCCACCTGGCGACCAAACAGCTAACTACCCCAGCAGTCACGGAGGGATACGTCCGCACTCCACGGCTGCTCAGGGCCAACTCCTGGGTCCGTGAGTTCGTGCGTGACATCATCATTCCCTGGTCACCCGTGGCATACCCCCCCCCCCCTCCCGGGCCAGTAGGGCAGTCGGGGCATGATGCGCGAGTTGCCGCGAATATATTTTTTTCATTTTCTGGGGGGAGCCCCTACGGCTCCCCGAAGCTATCCATGGCTGATATGGATACCCTAACTATTTTGCATCAGTCGATGAGGGTGGAGTTCTAGGCCTACCGGGGACCACGAGCCAGAACCTGGCCCCCTCAGAGAGGCACGGGGAGCAATGGCCCATAGAAATGCACATGTGATTTGGAGCATTCTATATCTGCCATCGACCGGGACAGGCACCCAGAAAGGTAAGCGCCACAAAACAAACCCCTATTCTGGTTAACAACAAAAATCGACAAACGAGTGGACAGAACTCCCCCAGGAAAAACGAACTAACAAGCATGACGTCACACGAGCCGCGCCGCATGTCTGCGCAGCTCCCCCCTCCCCGGAGGGGGAAGGGGAGCCCCAGACCCCCGCGCCGGCGATCCCCGCCCCAGTTCCTCGGCTGATGGGATCATGCACGGTCGTGTGGCTCCAGCTCCGGTCTTGTTTCTGTGCTGTGACTTGTTTGCAGTGCTGCTCTTACGGTGATCGTGTGAGCTGGGAGTAGTATTCTCAGGTACTCGGGCTGCATGTGCTTAGGGTCACCTTCCCTGAGTGCCCTGTAAGTACCGCCCTTGGGGCTTGGGGTTGCCTTCCACAAGTCACCTTGGGTCTACCTCTGTTGGCTTTTCGCTGCTTGGCGTTTGGCCGCCCCGAGTGTTTGGGAGTTTTCCTCCCTTGTTTACCTTGGGGTAAGTGGTAGTTGTAACACTGGTGGGGCGCAGGGTACTGCGTAGCTAGTTTTCACCTATGACAGCGGCCGGCTCTGTTCCCTCTGGGTACGTTGTCCACTTGTGTGGTTTTTCTTTTATATTTGTTTTTGCCTGGTAGGGGGGTCTGCCTTGTCCCCCCCCCCTTATATTAGGTTCGTTTGTGTGGTGGCACCCCTGCTTCGCCCTCACGGGTGGACACGTCCCGTGGGTTCAGCTTTAGCAGTTTGCTTGGTAGTTTGGGGCGCCGGTTAGCAGTGCCCTGCCTGGGATAACCCTTAGCAGACCCAGTCTAGGGGCCCTGGGAAACCCCCCGGGGCTCTCGGGTCCGATTGTGGAGACCCTTGCGTCCCCTCTCGCTTTGTGCGAGTTGAGGGTTGCTCTGTCCCTTTGTCTCAGGGTGACTCTCCTTGTTTTTGCCTCCGTCATGCTGCCTGTTGGGTCGGTGACACATTCGACCCTGAGTCCTGCGAGCTTTGTTGCTTGTTCGTGACTCCATTCACCCAGTCTGCTGATGAATTCCCGTGGGTGCAGGCAGCTCGCGCGTTGCAGGGTAGGTTGTTGCAACGCGCTCAGGTTTGTCGCTTCCCCGGACGCCCCGATGCTGCCCCGCTTGTGTAGGGACACACTTTGGGGTTTTGGTCGCTTCGGCCTTGGTTCTTCCACGCCCCTTGATTTCCCCCTCCTGCTTCCGGCCCCTACGCATCTGTAGGCTTCGGGGTCGGGGCGGGGTTCGAGGTTCTGAGACTTGGGCAGTTTCGGGGGTTGCCCCGTCCGGGGTAGCTGCGGAGGCATTCGAGTCTGTTCCTCCGGCCGATGCTCCGGGGTCTGACCAGTGGGCCCCTTCTCTTCCAGCTCTCTCGGCTGCCCCGGCTTTTTCTTGTGGGGCCGGGGCTTTGGAGGTCGACTCGGCCCCGGGGCCTGGTGTAGAGGCTCCTGGGGTTGGGGAGGAGCGGCCTTGGGGGGCTTTGTGCTCCATTGCGCCCCGCCTGGATTCCGTCCTTCTGAGCGGGGCTTACTGTTGCGAGGAGTGGGGTTTTTCTTTCCCCCCTCTGCGTACGATTTGGGCTTGGGTTCTGCTCCTCCCCGGGTTCGGTTCCGTGTCCCTGTGGTTCCTTCGGTTCCGTCTTCCGGAGTTTTTCGGCTAACCGCATCTCTTCGTCTGCGGTGCCGTTGGCCTTTGCGGCTTACCTCCTGCGTGTCCCGGAACTTGTAGCAGTTTTGGCTACTTGTAGCAGTTTTGGGCTACTTGTAGCAGTTTTGGGCTACTTGTAGCAGTTTGGGCTACTTGTAGCAGTTTTGGGCTACTTGTAGCAGTTTTGGGCTACTGTCGCCAGTTGGGCTGCTTGTCGCCGGTGCCGTACTTCTCACCTTGTTGGCGCCTTGTAGCTGGTTGGGCTCCTGTTGGGCTACTCTGCCTTTTGGCTACTTTTCTTTCGCGTCCTGCGCATGCGCCTGAGTTTGTTTTGGTTCCGGGCGGGGTGCACACGTTTTTGCATCCATTTCTCTCGGGGGGCTTCGCTCTCGCTCTTTTCTTCATCCATCCGTGCCCCGTTGCTTGGGGGTTGTCTGGGGCTGCTGTACTCACCTAGTTGTGTTTGCGGGGGTTGAGCTCTGGCTCTTTGGTCCCCCTCTCAACCGTCAATCAACAGGTGTACGGATTACTGAGCCTATTGGGCTCTATCATATCTACACTTGAATCTGAGTATGGAGTCAGCCTCCACCACATCACTTCCTAATGCATTCCATTTGTCAACCACTCTGACACTAAAACAGTTCTTTCTACTATCTTTGTGGCTCCTTTGGGCACTCAGTTTCCACCTGTATCCCCTTGTGCGTGTGCCCCTTGTGTTACATAGCCTGTCTTTATCTACCCTATCAATTCCCTTCAGAATTTTAATGTGGTGATCATATCCCATACGTGCCNTTCGGAGTTTTCGGCTAACCGCATCTCTTCGTGTGTCGGTGCCGTTGGCCTTTTCGGCTTACCTCCTGCGTGTCCCGCTACTTGTAGCAGTTTTGGGCTACTTGTAGCAGTTTTGGCTACTTCTCGCCCTGTTGGGCTACTTTTCTTTCGCGTCCTGCGCATGCGCCGTGAGTTTGTTTTGGTTCCGGGCGGTGTGCACACGTGTTGTGCATCCATTTCTCTCGGGGGGCTTCGCCTCTCGCTCTTTTCTTCATCCACTCCGTGCCCCGTTGCTTGGGGGTTGTCTGGGGTGCTGCTGTACTCACCTAGTTGTGTTTGCGGGGTTGAGCTCTGGCTCTTTGGTCCCGCCTCTCAACCGTCAATCAACAGGTGTACGGATTACTGTGCCTATTGGGCTCTATCATATCTACACTTGAATCTGAGTATGGAGTCAGCCTCCACCACATCACTTCCTAATGCATTCCATTTGTCAACCACTCTGACACTAAAACAGTTTTTTCTACTATCTTTGTGGCTCCTTTGGGCACTCAGTTTCACCTGTATCCCCTTGTGCGTGTGCCCCTTGTGTTACATAGCCTGTCTTTATCTACCCTATCAATTCCCTTCAGAATTTTAAATGTGGTGATCATATCCCCATACGTGCCCCCTTCCCCGCTGTGGGGAAGTCACGAGGTTTTTCCCTGCGTTCTAGGGTGGGGAGCCTCCTTCGCCGCTCCCCTCCTCTCCAGCAAGGGCGCCCTGGCCGCCTCCGGCGGCTACGGACTCGAAAGCTTGCGTCATGGCCTTTCAGCGCCTATGTTCTGCAGGTGAGTTGGTGCGGTTTGGCGTTTCCTTCGTCCTGACGCTGTTTTTGGACGTAGGCATGGGTGTACGTACGTACTTGTGACCGTGGTCCGTATCACCCGAGGTGCCTGCTGCAGGGCTATTAGCCCATATTGGGCTGCTCTTGTTCTCTCCACCTGATTCCTTCCTCGGTTCACGGTGTCTGCGGGTGGCCTCTTGGCCCTTTCGAGGCGACCTCTGCCTGTACTCCTGCCTCTCTCCTATGCTTGTCTAACCTTGCTTGAGTTCGGGGCCCCGCCTCCACCTTGTTCCACGGTGCAACGGTGGGGGTGCCTGTTTGGTGGTACGTTTCCTGTGTCGAGGTGTGTGTGCTTGCAGGATTGGGTTCTGGCTCTTTAGTTCCGCCTCTCCCTGTCGTTTGCCTGTTGAGCGGATTCTGTGCTTCATGGGCGCTCTCGTCTCTGCTCTTGGGGCTGTGTATGGGATCAGCCCATGTTGGGCTGCCTAATGTGTTCCTTCGGTTGCCTGTTACACTGCACACGTTTCTCCTACCGTCCCTGTGGCTCGGTTGGGTGCTCGGTTTCCGCCTGTGTCCCCTTGTGTGCCACTCGTGTACGATTTATCTATCTTCTCTGTCGCTTCCTCGGGGAGTGTGGGGACGTTTTGCTGCGGTTTTGGTACTGCAGCTGCGTGTCGGGGTTGGTTGTGGCATTATGTTCGGCCCTTCCGTGCTCCCTCTGGGGCCCTCCTTCCTTGCCGGTCTTGCTGTGCTGGGCCTGGTTTTTCCAGGTTCCTTGGATTCTCTGTCTTGTCCTCGCCTCGTTGTGCTGGTTGGGATGAGCTTGGGGTCTTCGTCTCGCCCCTCGCTTTTCCTCCGGTTTCCGTTCAAGTTCCGGAGCCTAGTGGGCTCCCTTCCTTGGTGTTTTTCACGGCTGCCCCGGGTGTTTTCTTGACGCTGGGGCTTTGAGGGGACAGCTCGGCCCCGGGCCTGCAGGGTGGGTTCCCGGGGCAGGGTGGTGCTAACGTAAGGGGCCTTCGGCCCGTTGGTCCCCGCCGGGTCTTTCTACCCCTCTGGGCGGGGCTTGCGGTTTTGTGGTGTGGGGTTTTTCCGTCCCCCCGCTCCGCACGTGCTTTGTGGGCGTCGGTCCCTCCCTGGGCTCGGTTTTCCTTGTCCAGTGTGCCCGTTGTTTCCGTCCTGTCGGTGGGTGTTTTTCTACAGTCTTCGCCCCTTTTTCCAGGACGGGCCTTCTCAGTCATGTCCCCCTCTTCTTGGGTTCTGCATGACTTTTGGTCTCGGGTGCGACGGAGTTTTTTGTGCCTTCGTTCTTTGTTTGCTTCTTTTGTTTTCGAAGGTTTGGGACAGTTTTGGGGTAGCCTTGGTAGCTGCACCCAATTGCCGTGGGAAAGGAGAAAGCGGATAAACGGAGGGGAATCAACACCCACTGTGAGACGTTGACATGTCAGTCAGTCCGACCGGCGCAGGTCACAGTCCTAGCGCCGTATACTGCATTAGTCATCTGTTGGGGCTCGTGACACCCGTCACCGACATCTTTCTTCCTTGTCCCCGGTCGCTCAGTGGCTTCCGGCACCCACACCATAGAGAGAAGCAGCAGGCGATGACACTGCTGCTCCTCTCGTTGACAGGGCCGGCGCCTGCTACTCTGGCGGCGTCTTGTGCTGGTTTTCCTTGACACTTCCCAGTGGCCCCTCCTCCTTCACTCTACTGTAAACGTAATGTACGTGTGCGGCGGAGAATGAACAGGCAGGAATAATGAGAGAGAGTGGGAAAAAGCAATTCTGTGTCTTCTAACCCAAGTCAGCTCCTTCCCGTTTTCTGGTACGTCTGTCGTCATTCGGTTGAGCTTCCCTCCGGTCCTTTCTAGGGCTTGTGGTCCTCTTCCCGGCAGTTTCTGGATGTTTGGCCTTCTTGTTCTTTTGTGCATATCTCTCCTCTTCGCGCTGTCTCGGCGCTACTCGTTTTCCTGGGGGCGATTTTGCTCCTTTTAATGAGTCTTCGCTCCTGCCCTTCTGCGGGGTGTTGGTGCGGGGCGGCTCCTTATGCAGGTTCCTTCCCTGTCGGCTGCACTTGTGGTGGTGGACTTGCACGCTTGTGGCATTTTGGTTTTGGTCCTGCGTTTTCTTTTCCCTCCTGGGGCTGTCATAGGATTGGCTTGCAGAAGGTGTAGAGGCGCTTGGGACTGTTCCTGGGTCTGGCACCTTGGTTTCTGCTGCTAGCTTTCGGTATCGATGTTCCTTCTGTGCCGTTTCGCAGGCTGTATCGTGCATTGTTTCGCCTCCGGCCGGTTTCTGCACTGCCTGTGCCGTCCAGGTCTTTGGACAGGTGCTCTCCTGTTTTTCTCCTTGGTGGTTGTGGCTCCTTGGGGCCAGGTTTGCTTTGCCTCGGCTATCTTTTGGCATTGGCCTCTGGGGGTCGTGTGGCAGAGCTTCATGCTCTTCTCAGGCGCAGTGGTTTCTTGGCTCCTATGATCTTGGTCATAGGTTTCTTCGTCTGCGGCCGTTCTCCCTTTTTCTGGCGAATGTAGTGCCTGCTGCTTTCCGGAGGGGTCCTTTGGTTGTTGTCTCGACTTCGTGTTGAGGAGTGGTTCACCGACCGCCTCCCGGGTATGTCCCCTTGTTTTCCTAGGTAGTCTTTGGTGAGGTAGCTCCGGGGAGCCGTAGGGGCTCCCCCCAGAAAACCAGCGTTGAATGTAATGAAACGCCATTTTCTGGGTGAGTCCCGGAGGCTCCCCGGCACCCTCCCACCCTCCGGTCGGCGGGTTTTTCGCGGTTTTGATATCCAGCCTCAGAACTGGGTGGGGATAGCCGTGCGGGGTCTGGGGCTCCCCTTCCCCCTCCCGGGAGGGGGAGCTGCGCAGACATGCGGCGCGGCTCGTGTGACGTCATGCTTGTTAGTTCGTTTTCCTGGGGGAGTTCTGTCCACTCGTTTGTCAATTTTTGTTGTTAACCAGAATAGGGATTTGTTTTGTGGCACTTACCTTTCTGGGTGCCTGTCCCGGTCGATGGCAGATATAGAATGCTCCAAATCACATGTGCATTTCTATGGGCCATTGCTCCCCGTGCCTCTCTGAGGGGGCCAGGTTCTGGCTCGTGGTCCCCGGTAGGCCTAGAACTCCACCCACATCGACTGATGCAAAATAGTTAGGGTATCCATATCGCCATGGATAGCTCCGGGGAGCCTCCGGGACTCGCCCAGAAAATGGCGTTTCATTACATTCAACGCTGGTTTTTTGTGCAGATACTTGTGACACTATTATGTGGATATAATATACGTTGATAACAGTTCTATGATAATCATCAAGTGAGAACATATTGAACCACACCAGTGAAAAAAAAGGGTGTAAAATACGCCATAGATTCTGTAAATAATACTGCGAAATAAATTCGTGGCAACTCTGGCTGCTGCTCTGTCACGCCTGATTCATCCCGGTGCACAGCGCTCCAGTGAAGATGAGGCGTGACGTCATCAACCAACTTCTTTGCTCTTTTACATCATTGATAAGTACAATTTATTTATTTTTATTATTTTTCCCTGCTCAGGGAACACAAATAAAGAGATTAACCCTTAACCCTTAAATGGTGCATGGCTATATACCATTTGACACCCACAGGCGCATGCAAAAAAAAATATATATATATATTTTTTCTTACTAATCTGTTAATTTGTGTTCACTGATCATGGGAAAAATAATAAAAAAATCGTAAGTGGCATATATTGCCCGCTATAGGGCGGGAAAGTCTGGCAAAAAACAGGCGCTGACTCAGCGTGCGTCCCGGGCGATCTGTTGCTCGCCAGCTGTCAGGCCGGAGTTGCCACAAAGCGATAATTACCTAATTATTTCAATGTCTCTGATTGATTTTTCGTAGCTTTTTGCTGTAATATTATTCAATAGTGTGTAGTGTGATATATTTATATAATAAAATGAGTGAATCATCGCTGTACTTAAAAATATGGTGTGCATATTGTTGATTCAATTATGTTCATCAAACAGTGAACAAATACTTTGTCTTTTATTACACTATATACACAGGTTATATATAAGTATCTGCATGTTTTGTTCACCATAAGGAACCACTAAGTTGGCATGCTGAGTGGCAGTGCAGTGGCAGCCCGCCACTGGCTGCTACTTCCTCCCTCCCTCAAGTCACCTGACTCACCCACATTCTCCTCCCACAATACTGTTTTTGCTTTTATTCACTATATACAGACGCTATATATAAGTATCTATATTCGTGTTCACCATAACGAACCACTAAGTTGGTATGCTGAGTGGCAGTGGCACCCTGCCACTGGCTGCCACTCCCTCCCTCCCTCACCTCACCTGACTTGCCACCATTCTCCTCCCACCATATAGTTTTTGCTTTTATATACAGACATTATATATAAGTATTTACATGTTTTGTTCACCATAACTGTACGTCTAAGCTTGTATGGTGAGTAAAGGCACAAAGACGTAGCTACTCACACAGTCAGCTGATGGCTGCCGCCCTCAAGGCCAGACACACTAATATTTCTCCTCCAACAATACTGTTTGTGGTGTTATTATGCTATATACACACTATATATAAATATCTACCTGTTTTATTCACCATACTTGTACAAGTAAACTGGTATGGTGGCCAAAGATCATCGTGGTCACCGGTGAACAACATAAGTCGTACAGACTACGCCACTGTCCTCACCAAAATGGCGGCTCCCAACCTACTCCTCTTGCTGTTTATACCCTCTATACACACGTTATATATAAGTATCTACATTTGTGTTCACCATAGCGAACCACTAAGCTGGTATGGTGAGTGCAGTCAATAAAAGGTAGCCACACACAGTCAGAAGACAATGCCACTACCCTCCCCTCCCACAGCATTACTCCTCCCTCCATGGAGCACAGTGCTAAATATCACCACAATCCTGCTCTTATCGGAACCTGGTCAGTTTTATCACAGTCAGGGGTCTTCTGTAATAATATCATCCCAACATAATAGCATGAACAAGTATATTATGGCATTTTTAGCCGATGCTGTTGTCACAAGCTGAACAGCAGTGCTGTGAGCTCATGCTGCGTGCGTCAGGTTGGTAGCGTCAGGTTTGGTAGCTCACTCATACTGAGGCCCCTAACACCCGGGAATTTGGCCCATGATTTTTTGTTTAAATGTCGTCTGTTTACAAGAGCCCTGATGAGGGTGTGGTGCACCCCGTATATCCGCGGGCCGTTTAAATCTTGCGTAGTACTCCAAAGCGTCATATGCTGCGATGCGCAATTTACTGCAAGTCGGTCAAAACATCATATGATGCGATGCGCAATTTAAGGGTTAAACCGCGCAGATCATATATATATATATCAGTGACAAAACCGAAACTGCGCACATCATATATATCTGATTTCCTGTCTAGCGCTGTAATTTAAACGCCCCGCCTGGGATAGGGGCAGCTATAGTACAGCCATGATCGATAGTTGCCAGATACCACCTAGAAAAAAAATCCAGGCCAACATTCTTGGGTGTTAGAGCGTCGGTATTGAGCAAGCCACCAAGGCTGGCGCACGCAGCACAAGCTGACAGCACCGCTGTTCAGCTTGTGACCACAGCATCGCCTACAAATGCCATAATATATATGATACTGCTATTATTTAGCAGTGATAGTATTACTGAAGCCCCTTGACTGATAAAACTGACCAGGATTCTGATAATAGCAGGATTGTGGTGATATTTAGCGCTGTGCTCCATGGAGGGAGGAGTAAGGCTGTAGAGGGAGGGTTGTGGCGTCGTCTTCTGACTGTGTGTAATTACCTAAGTGTAATTACCTAAGTGTAGTTACAGGATGAGAGCTACGCTCGTGGTGTCCCGTCTTCCCAGCAAAATTTATTGACTGCACTCACCATACCAGCTTAGTGGTTCGCTGTGGTGAACACAAATGTAGATACTTATATATAACGTGTGTATAGAGTGTGATAACAGCGAGAGGAGTAGGTTGGGAGGCGCCATTTTGATGAGGGAGGAGCGTCGTCTGCACGACTTGTCATGTTATTTACTGATGGCCACAATGGTCTTTGGGCACCATACCAGCTTATTTGTACAGGTATGGTGAATAAAACAGGTAGATATTTTATATATAATGTGTGTATTAGTGTAATAACACCACAAACAATATTGTTGGAGGAGAAATATTAGTGCATCTGGCCTTGAGGGCGGCCGCCGATCAGCTGGCTGTGTGAGTAGCTTCGTCTTTGTGCCTTTACTCACCATACAAGCTTAGATGTACAGTTATGGTGAACAAAACATGTAAACACGTATATATAACGCTGTGTATAGGGAATAAATGCAAAAACAGTATTGTGGGAGGAGAATGAGGCGAGTGAGGTGGTGTTGAGGGAGGGAGTGGCAGTGAGTGGCTCGCTGGTGTGTGGCGGTCACTCCTCGTTGCTTTTTGACTCACAAGACAACTTAGTAGTTCGTTATGGTGAACAAAACATGCAGATACTTATATATAACCTGTGTATATAGTGTAACAACAGCAAAACTCTTTGTTTATTGTTTTATGAACATAATAATTGAATCACTAATATGCACACCA
>WNGS01117729.1:0-11841 GCA_020271785.1 Procambarus virginalis
TCAAACTTGTTCATGGAATTTTTCGAAAAGTATTGTTTCAAAAAATTACCCCTGACATCTTTCCATGGTTTGATATGTTGATGATATTTTGTGTATATGGCCTTCTGATGTAAACACAGACGAATTTGTAGCCAAACTTAATGATCAAGTCACCTCTATAAAATTTACTATGGAGACTGAAATTGATAAATGTTTGCCATTCCTAGATATACATGTTCTAGAGAGAGTTTTTCACTAAAGTTTTGTGTCTACAGGAAACCTACGAGTATTTATCTTATGTGCATTATTTTTCAGGGCATAGATACAATGTGAAAAAATCAATTTTTTCTTCAGTGTATCTAAGAGCTCTTCGAGTTGTGAGTCCAGAATTTTAGATGAAGAGTTTAAGAATATTGATTCGATTGGTCTCAAGCTTTGTTACCTACTGAATTTTTTGGAAGTTTGCCGTAGCAAAGCATGTCGTACATATTATAATAATATATGCAGAGAAAAGATTCTCCCAAAGAATGTGTTATGTTTACCATATTTCTCTGGGTTTGAGAATATTGTCAAGGCCTTGAAACTTTTTGATATACATGTATAGTTTAGCTATGAAAATACTGTTGGTAAGCTACTAGTTAGAAACAGTCCTCGTAGTGATAATTGTGTCATTTATAAATACCTTGTAAAGTCTGTAATAAGTTCTATGTTGCGCAAACATCTAAAGATTTGAAATGTAGAATTTCGCAACATAAAACTCTGTAAGACAGGGCCAATGTCTAATGCTTTGTTGTTCATTTGTCAGAAGATGCTCACCAAATTGATTGGGAGATGGCTTATTCAAACGAATTGTAAAAGCACCTATAACAGAAACGTAATTGAATCTGCTTTGATACAGATCACAAAAGAAGCAATTTGAACATTAGCAGTGGCTTATATAACTTCGATCCATTTTTAATAGATCAATTAAAGGGCGATTTGAGTAGGATCATTGGATCACTTTGTCTCATTAATTCATTGCAAATATTTACTATCTTATGCTATGATTATCCATGTATGGGCTGTGGTGTTTATGAATGGGAGCTGCATCGGATGTGCCAATAGGCCTTCTGCAGTTTTTGTGCGGCTCATATTAGTGTCCACTATTGTACCTCACGTCACTCCACCATTCTCTCTGCCTATTTGTGGTCCAGTACTCGACCTGTAAAACCATTCCCTCCGCACCAATATAGAAGCATCAAGAAATATGGGCCAATAGGCCATTTGCAGTTATTTCCATTCTTCTCTTTAATTCTCCAATTTATACCCATTGCACCGTGTTCTGTCTTGTGTTGAAAGTTTGCTCTGTCGTGTGTTTAAAGTTTTGTTCACCTCATGCATAAACTGCTGTAACATATTACCTCACCCAAATTCGAGTATATAAGACAAAAGCTGTTAAATGATAGCATAGTAAAACTCTGTTTAGTATTTGCAGGTTATAGTTGTGTGTGTTGTAAACTAAAGTCTTTGAAAATGTAATAGGTTATTACGAAACTCGTTCAATTGTCGCGTCAGACTAGAAATTTGAAATTAATTTTGGAGAATTGATTTTTAAATTACCATCGACAGTAAAAGAAACATAAGAAATAATGAGAAAATTCGTGTTAGAATTATTATCTTACTTTTTCGGTCATATTTAATAACACACACACACACACATATATATATATATATATTAGATATATATTATATATATAGATATATATATATATATATATATATAATATATATATATATAGCTATATATATATATATAATATTGCTGTATATAAATAGGATCTTGGTTCCAAGCTCATTGACACCACAGAGACCCTAGAGCGGCAAGTTTCTCTTTCAGCGCCTCAGTGTCGCGATCCAGAGGGGGAATGCTCGCTGCATCCTCGGTTCCTGCCCAACGTCGGAGGAGTTCGAGGAAATCTCCAGCCTCTAGGAAGCGAACTATTTTTGTGTCCTCTTTAATGTCATTTTTTGTATACAATCAGATATGTAACTGTATAACCTTGCATAATAAAGTGTACACCATAAAAATTGGGGGTGGTAGGAGAAGCGAACACCTTTATGTATTCAGAGTTAATTGGCAAGTTTTTTCTTTTTTTTTTCTTTTCCAAACCACCCTCACGCAGCGCCAAACAACCACTGGGAAAGCGAGTGGTGAGACTGCCCCCTCCAACGGTGAGGCCCGGCTGGGGAACATCTAGTGTGTACTCATGTGCTAGAGTTTGTAATTCTGTCTTCTTGGCACGAATTAAGTTCCCTACTTCATTTGCGGACACTACAAAAAATGCTGAGAGACGAAACATTTTGAGATATCAAACAGACGTATTGAGAATGTACCTGTGTTATTATAAGTGTCAGTAACAGGATGACGTGGCAACTGGGACTATCCTGTGGGAATTCACATCGTTAATGTGGAAAACAATTAACGTTAAATTAGCTGTTAAATGATTAAATAATCAAAACGCAGAGAAATCTGTACCTGTGTCCATATCTGATCGGAGTGGTGCCCTCACATACGTCAGCGTCCATGGGGCTCCTTTGGAGTTCCGGAGGGTCTGCCCGGCGGTACTTCGGCCGTTTTTGTCGCCGTCGTTAGTGTGCGGGTGAATGTGGTATCTTCGAGCCCACTAAAGGGTGTCCGCACGAACATTCGTACCCTGGGCATGAGGTTACGGGAGGATATCCCGTCCTCTGTGCGTCTGCTGGGGTACACAGTTCGTGGTTTTACGCCCGCCAGCCCCGGACATGTATCGCTGTGGCCTGTCGGGCCATCAGGCTGCTGAATGTTCTGCGCCGGCCTCTGCGCCTGTGAACCTCTTCAGTGAGGAGGGACTTCCCACCGCTTCCTGTGGAGGAGGGTTCTGTGGGTCTGGACACCTCCCCGGACGCGGCTAAGCCCCTGTGTCGCCTGATGCGCCCCTGTGGTGGACGTTCCCCCGAATGTCGCCGACCCTCCTCAGGATGTTGCGATGCCCTTGGTGGATACTCCTGCTCCTGTCCCTGATGCTCCGTGGGCCTTTCTGGTGCTCCTCCTCGCCGTCTGCTCACCCGTCTTCAGTTGCTGCACCTGGCCCTGCGTGCTCGCCTGCATACTCGCCTCGGGTCCCGGCTGCGCTGAGTGCTGGGGTGGCTGTGGGGCCTCCTGTTGTATGTGGTCCGGTTCCCCCTGCGGTTGAGGCTGCTGCTGTCATGAGACGGGCGTTGGTCCGCACGGCTTGTGATGCCCGTGGTTCTGGGTCCGCCTCCGGCTCTGAGGATGTGCGCCCGGTGCCAAGCGTTCCAGGCGTTCTTCTACTGCATGGGCTGATGTGGAGGGTTTCGACGCTGATGGGTCTTCGGGAGATGATGTGGTGGTCGCTGACGTCCATGTACCTGCTGATGCCAAGGATTGTGTGTATGATTCACCTCCTGTTTCTTCTGTAGGCGGTTCTCCGCAGTGGGGGGTGGTTGCTCCTCTGGACGTTGGTGAGGGGGGGTGCTGGTGCAGGCCGCGACCTCGTGTTGTTGCTAAAGAAGGATGTTCGGCGAGGGGGGCCCTGCAGGTGTCCCGTCCGGTGGTTGCTGCGGAGCCCTGTGGGGCTGCCAAGGTTACAAGTG
This sequence comes from Procambarus virginalis, assembly GCA_020271785.1. NCBI lineage: Eukaryota > Metazoa > Arthropoda > Malacostraca > Decapoda > Cambaridae > Procambarus > Procambarus virginalis. The sequence continues at coordinate 3,613 of WNGS01117729.1, forward strand.
CGCTGCCCGTTGCCCGCGCCTGTAAGGGGAAGCCCGTCCCGTTCATCTTGGCCTCCCGCGTGGCGTATGATTCGGAGACCAACCCTTTGGATTTTCACTTTCATGACCGAGTGCTGCCTGTTCCGTGGTCCCCTCGACTGTCTGGGTTCCACAGGCTCGGGTATTTGTTGAGGGTGTGCCGATTTCGATGCCCGATCCTCGGACGACCCTTCGTCACCCTATTTTGGACGACATCCTGTTGCTGTGGGAGGCGTATTGTGTTCTTTTCCCGGCAGCGGAGTGGCCGGATAAGTATGCGCAATCTTGATAGTTTGTGTGCTTGCTGTGTGTATCGAGTGTGTATTGGACTTGGTATGTTCTGTGATGTTTATTGTGTGCCCTTCAGGCCGATGTCGTCTTAGTTTTCTCAATGTCCCTGTTTATTGTAATTTAGGCTATACCTTTTCATAAATTATGTTTCTTTGATTTTGTTGTATTATGTGCCCTTCTGGCTATGCTGTTTGCTCTCTTACGTGAGGGGTTTTTGTGCAGAAATTTTGTTTTTTTTGTTTCTGTTTTGAATTGTTATTGTGCCATGTTATTGTGCCATGTTATGATTTATTATTTTTTATTTTTTCTTGTTCTCCTCTGCTTTCTCTGTGTATTATGGTCTTGGTTTATGTGTTATTGTATTTTGGGTATTGTTTGCCGGTTGCGCTTTTTGTTTTCTTGATGTTTTTGTACTGTGATGTCGGTCCTTCTGGCCGGTGTTTGTTTTGTGTTTGCTAAATTTGGTTTTCTTATGTACCTTTTATTGTATTTATTGCTTATACTTGCATGCTTGCATGTAAAATAAATAAAAAAAAAAAAACTTCAACAGCGTAGAAGAGGAACTATGTGCGAGAGGAACTATGACCCCTCTATATCCTCCTTCGGTCGGATTGCAGAAGATAGGGTACGCGGCCCGAAGACAAACCAAAGTACCAGGGTACCAAAGGGGGTGATCTGCCGTAAATGAGAAATAATCTTGGGACGAGAATAAGGTGGAATACACGAGTAATAGCACCGAGGGATGAACAACCAATTAAGAGAGTGACTGTGGCCAACAGACACCACGTAATCCACAATCATCCAACACTCATAAAATGTTACACTCGGAAAGCACAAAATACACAGCACCATAAAAATTATTGAGAGTTATGAAATTAGTGAAAAAGCAACGTGTAAGAAAGCCAAGTACACTTATCACAAATTGAAATGACCGGTCTAGTATCAATACCTGAGTGAAGCTCCTAGGACAGGCCCCATTAATGTGACGAGAAATGTAGGTGTTAAGGCAGTCTTCTCTATGGCTGGTAGAAATGCCAATCACATTAGAAAAAAAAGAGAAAAAAAATGTTGACTGCTTGGCGGTTGTCTTCCTGGGGTAAAGTGAGAGGGAAAAACATGCAAAACAAATTTTATAAATAATGAACTTTAATTTACTTTAAACAAACAGAAAAAAATAAAGATAATCCCTTGGCTATGTACAGTGCTGATCAAAATACAAAGACAAAAAACACAATATAAAATAAAATAATGGTTACGTTACTCTACAATTAGCAAGACAAAAAATTAGTAAATGGTGCTGAGAATATTGGCTGGCTGAAACCTCTACTTAGTATACAGGATGTATGCTTAGATAGAAGCGTCAGCTCTAGAGCACAAAGAATATTCTGAGGTCAACTGCTCGTGCAAGACTATATATAGGCGAGCCGAGGGCGCTGGAGTCTCGTGAAGTCGCTGATTCACCAATGGGGAGAGAGTTGGCTTGAAGTTTTTTTTTTTTATTATTTTTATAAAAGAACACACAATGTACAAAACAGACACCCGCCGAAGGAACAATTCATGAATATACACAGGACAATATAACAAAGTAAGTATACATGGATGCACAAAAACCAAGAAAGAAAACACAGGATACAAGGCACAAAAAGAGAAAACCTAGAAACAGGCACAGGATTAACCACAAAAAACAAAACATTACACATAAAAAGCACAAAATATAAATAACATAAAACATAGACACATTCACAAAAACCGTAAGTACAGAAATACAAAAAGAGAACACACCAACAAGCCCAGCCCAACAACCCAAACACAGGTGCATACAAGTACAGAACAACAGGCCTCCGAAACCACGAACAAAGAGGCAAAAAAAAAACAGAAATAACAAAGGGACGTACGCCAATTACATTTTTTTTCTGTCCGTTACAATCCACATGCAGGATCTGAAGTCATAATACAAAGGCAGAATATAAAACTCAAATCAAAGAAAGAACAAATAAATAATACATAAGCAGCACAAGGCAAAGCACAAGGCACATGAAAAAGAGACAAATAACATTCAGTAATGGCAAAAGAACACCATAACACAGGAACAGGAATACATGAAAGGGGGGGGGGGGGGAACCAAACATATATCCAGGCACCCCAATCCCCACACAAAAAATAACAATATACATAAGAGGCACGCTCCAAAGACACAGAAGCAAACAAGCACACATACCATAAAGAACAAAAAAGGCACAAAACATAGAACCCATACAAGGCAAACTAAAAGGCCCACACAGGAGCCAGGGAAAACAGAACAATCACACCCACACACAAGCACACCAAAACGAACACACGCCCACAGGAGCAACCACAACAGAAACAAACCAACCACCACACACCCCCGCCCATGCCCCGCCGAGGAGGCCCACGGGAGGACCAGGGACCTAAGACAAACCAGAACAAGACCCACCTAACCAACCCACAACCAACATCCACGAGCCCAACCCACGACCAATCACGCAAAAAGCCCCAAGAACATACGCACCAGTAAACCAACCGCGAAAATCATCCGGAAAAGCACGCTGCAGCCACCACCAGGTGTACCGCAAGCGGCCTCTCAAAAACCCCAAAACCCTATCAACCCCATAACCCTCCCTCCGGCCAACCCACACACAATACACATAGTCAGCGACCAGAAGACATAGCGTATTTCGCACCCTGGGAGAGCCCCGCGGAAAAGACAAAAACAAAGACCGCAAAAAACCACCCGACATCCCGACCCACAAACCACGGCCAACCATCACGAAACCAATCAAGCAAACCTCTCAACCTCTCACAAAAATAGAAAACATGCAACTGAGTCTCGGGCAAACCACAGTGGACACACACATCAGAGGCGCGCAAACCCAGCATGCACAACCGGTCATTTGTCGCCAACGACAAATGCAACATGCGAAACAAGAACTCCCGCTGCTGCGGTGCCAAAAACCACGCACCCAACGCCGCCCACACCTCCCCCCAATCCCAACACGGGAATAAAGTCTCCACCCGCGGCCGAACACGACAAAATAGAACCCCATAAACCGCCTTCACCGAAAGAGACATATAACCCGGACAACGACAGACAGCCCGAAGAATGTCTACCGCCAGGAGTAAACAGGAGGGGTACAAAAGGCCACCTCCTGACAATCACCGCAATCCACCAAAAAACTAAACCGGACCGAACAATAAAAAATACACAAAGCATTGAGCCCCCCACCCAACGCTAAACCCTGACGCAACGAGACCCAGAACAACGCCCGAGCCCTGGTAAACACATCAGGAATGCCAACCCCACTCTCCGCACAGCTAACACCAACGTCGAGCGACGAACCGGGTGGTAACGACCACACCACACGTACCTATAAACCTGACGTTCCAACCCCAGAGCCAGCCGGCGATCCAGGGGGAAACACCAAGCCACGAACCAGACACGTGACAAAACTTTGCAAGTAACAAGCAACGCCCGCTGATAAATCGTTAACGGGCACGCAGCCAACAACCCAACCGCAACACCAACACTACGAGAAACCGCACCCCAATTAAATTCCAAAGACCTCTCGTAAGAAGCGAACCAGGTGATCCCCAGAACACGCAGAGAGGAGACCACCGGAAACCAAGACCCCTCCCACACAAGGCGAGAGGACCACCCGCCAAGACCCATAAGACCAGATTTGGCACGATTGACCCGGGCCCCAGTGGCTAACTCAAACCTCTCAACCACGACCTGGACAGCCCTAACAGAACCAGCAGAGGCCACGAACAGTATGGTATCATCCGCATAACCGCAAATGGGTAACCAAAGATCAGATGGCAGCCGGGGGGGACGGATTAATGCACAAGCCTTGATCGTCCGAAAAAAAGGCTCCTGAAAGAACACGTAAAGGAGCATGGAAAGCGGACAACCCTGTCTCACCGAACGGCGTACAGGGAAAGGAGCACTCAAGAACCCATTGATGCAAACCCGACTGCAACACTTAGCGTACAACATACGCACCTAACGAACAAACAAAGGTGGAAAACCAAGCTGCTCTAACACACGAAAAACAAAAGCCAACGACACACGGTCGAAAGCCTTAGACCAATCCAGGCAAAGCATCGCCGCTGACAAGCGAGAGCCCGACACGTACAGAAGCACATCCCGAAATAACGCATTGCACTGCAGCAACGAGCGACCTGGAACACCACAAAACTGTTCCACAGAAACAACAGATGCAACAACACGGCGACAGCGACCAGCTAAAATCTTGGACAGGATCTTATAGTCCACATTCAACAAAGTAATGGGCCTCTAGTTCGAGAAGAACCGCAAATCGCCCGGCTTCGGGAGCAGCCGCACAATCCCAACGCACTGAGACATAGGCAGAACGCACCCCCAAAGGCAAGTCCGGACCACCTCCAAAAGAACATCACCCAACACATCCCAAAATGCAACATAAAACTCGACAGGAAGACCATCCGAGCCCGGCACCTTCCCGGAACGAAACGACCTCACCACATCGAAAAGCTCCCCCAACGAAACATCTTCCTCCAAACCAACACAATCAGCAGCAGACAACCCTGGAGCACACGCACCCAAGAAATCTTTCGCAATCTCGTAGTCCCCTACCACTTCCCCATAGTGCAACCAACTCCTGCCACACATAATGCAACACACCACCAGTGTCCGAAACAACTGACCCATCCGGCCGTTGCAGAGCCGTAAAAAGAACACCGTCCCGCGCAGCCTTCACCTTCCCTAAAAGAAAAGGAGAGAGCCGTTCCCCGTCAACACGTTCACTCACACGAGCACGCACACGAACACCCTCGGCCCACTCATTCCGCAAACCACAAATACGCTCCTTACACTCCGCAATCTCCCCAAAACAGTCAATCCCAGCATTGTACCGCACATACAACCGCGAAAGCCGCGCCTGGAACAACCGCAGCAACCCAAACCTTCCAGCAGCCTCACGTTTGGCAGTCACCCGAAAAAACAACCGACATTGCTCCTTACACCACTCCCACCAATCTAAAATAGAAGGAACTTCACACCGCCGGGCGAGAACCCCGACCCACCAAACCCGAAACTGCCCACAAACTCTCGGAGAACGCAACAACCCACAATTCAGCTTCCACCACCTCGCGCCGACCCGCACCTGACTGGGCACACCAACCCGGACCACCACGAGACTATGGTCCGAGAAAGCAACCGGGACAGTGTGGAAATCAAACACAGAACACCCCCCGCCAGTAACATACACCCGATCAATCCGCGAACGCGCCCCATGTGCAGCAAAAGTAAAAGACAACTCGCCCCCATAGAGCACAGCAGCATCCTTGAAACCGCAAGAACGCACCACCTCCAGCAGCGCATGCGAGACATTCTGCGGGCAGGCGCTACTACAGTCCCGCGCACTCGTCACACAATTAAAATCGCCACCAAAAACCATACTCCGCGTATCATGACACAGGAAAGGGAGAAGCCCCACCCGAAAAAACTCCTCCCGTTCCTGACGGCGTGCCACCCCGAGGGGGCGTACACCATCAGGAACGGAAGAACGACCCCCAAAACTCAACCCTCACAAATAAAACCCGCCCATCCTCATCGCTCTCCGTGTGAAGCACAGAGAAAGAAGCCCTCCTGGAAACAACATAAGCGTCCCCCGAAGGACGTCCTCGGCGGGTTGAGCACAACATGAAAATGCTCACTCAAACACTGCAGCACAGACACCTCACGAACATTATGCTCTGGATCAGAGCCACATCCACACGCTGCTCCTGCAGAACATCCAACAGGCCCAACTGGACCCCAAGATCATTCAAACCTCGAACATTCAAAGACGCACATACAACAGAGGGCGCCATCGGGAAAACCTCAGGACACCCCCAACCCAACGCGTCCCCAGGGGACACAACCGCACCTGCAGCAGGAGCCACATCCACACCACCAGGCTCAACCCCCTGCCGCACCCCGGAAGACGACCGGCCAGGAACCGCCTTCAAAATCACAGGAGACACACCACGCGAAGAGGTCGCCCCAGGCGTCGATGACACCATCCACAGCTGCCCCACGGCCTCCGCCGCCTCGAGCCCGACACCACGCTCAACGCCCTGGTCATCCGCAGACCCCGCATCCGAAGGGGGAGGAGGAACCACAGGAGAAGCGGAGGGAGGAGCACCAGCCAAAGCCACACCATCCGAAGCCTCGATCCTTTTCCAGGGGGGCCCCTGCTGCGCGACCGATCCCTTGGAGCGCGCTTCCGTCGAGGAACAGAAGAGCCCACTGCAACCACAGCAGGTACAGCACAAGCGACAGCAGGCGGCTGTGCCACGGCACCAGCATCAGGACACCGCAGGGCTGGTCGTCAGGAGACACAGGATCAACACCGCCCCTGGCCTCGGGAAGCGCACCAGTCACTGCACACGGGCTGCCCGCCGGCACCACACCACACACGTTGGACTCCAAGGAGACACTCGGGTCGCGATGAACCTCTGCCTCCACCAGCACAGGCGCACCCAAAGCAGGAGCCACGAGACCAGCAGAATCAACGGACCAAGCAGAGGTCCCAGCAGCAGACGGAGAGGCAGGGACAGCAGGGGAAGACGCCTCCAGAGGCACAACCATAGAGCCCGGACCCACTGGGGGCGCCCCAGCCTCCGGCATAAGTGGAAAATCATCCGCATGGAACACTGACGGGTCCTCCGAGCGAGGGGCACGGCAAGCTGCAGCGAAATGGCCCACCTCACCACACCGGAAACAAGAGCGAGTCTGCCCCTGGTAAAACACACGCACATAAAACCCACACACAGCCACCCGGGAGGGAATAGCCCCAGAGAGCCGCATGCGCAAAGTACGTGCACCCATACGGAGCCCCTTCAGGCGCCCACTAAGCAGACGGGCATGACGGTGCCCCAACACTTCACCATACCGACGAAATGCGGCTGACAGCTCATCCTCAGGAAACTGCACTGGCGCACCATGGATGCTGACAAACGTCAGGGGGCCCCACGGATCGGAGACCTCCACCACACAGCAGAACCCGGAAGTACATGCGGCTGTGTACCCCAGCGGCGCACAAACTGTTGATATATACTCGCCGAGGAGAACGTTACTGCAACCCGGGTAGGGGAAAGCTTCTCTAAACCATAGAGATCAGAGGTCTCCAACTGCATAGCGTCCATAAGGGCAACCTCCACCAAGGGCCAGTCAACGGGGGCCGAGAAATCAAGCTGGGCGGTGTCGACCCGGCGAACACAGCCACCACTAGCCGATGCCATAACACCCGCCAGGCCCCGGCCAAGGGCCGCACCACAATGTCAACAAGACGACCACCACGCAGCAGCTACAGGTCAACACTGACAGCCCGAGCCGAACGTCAGCGCCCTCCGGTAGCAGAGCGGCGAATCATTGGCTTGAAATGGTAGTTTGGTGATCGACCAGGGTGGTGCGGCGACCGCGCGGAGGGGGGAGTGGAGTGAGTGTACCTCCCTGTAGAGACGTCTGTTATTCAACTTCTATAATTTTCTTGCGTATGGTATCTTGATGTTGCAGACGTAAAGAAGTAACGAGATGTAGGAAAGGGCAGGCTAAATCTCTCTTGAAAGAGATTACTGTCACAATATATATATATGTTATCGTCATTTTGGAGGGCAGCTAGTTCCCTATCGTGTCCACGTTGGATTTCAAGTTCACGTTCTCTAACTTAAGAGCTTCTTGTTCACGCTCACGTTGAAGTTACTTGTTGCTTTGTAGTTCAAGCTGTTCCTTCTGTATCTGGAGAGCTTCTTCTGATGGGCAGTTTCCTCCTTCAGACGTTAGCGTTCGAGATTGGCAAGCTTTATCTTCAATTTTATAGCTGCCAAGGCGCTCTGATCTGCAATAAGTGTTGTTTCATGAGACTCTGATGTAATATG
>WNGS01117733.1:0-15266 GCA_020271785.1 Procambarus virginalis
CACTGACCACAAACCGTTGGAGACCATCTTCAATAATCCAAAGTCCAAACCACCAGCTCGTATTTGAGAGATGGGCTCTTCGTCTGCAACCATACAACTTTATGGTGAAATACAAGCCAGGTGCAGGCAATCCGCTGATTACATCAGTCGACATCCTGCCAACAGTTTCACCATCACCAAGCATCAGCAAGTTGCCGAGGAATATGTACACTCTGTAACCTGTGATGCAGTCCCTAAGGCTCTCACTCTTGATGAAATCCGTACTGCAACCCTAGAGGACCCAACTCTGCAAGCAACAGTGGATGCATTGACTAAGAAAAAGTTTCCACGCATCCCACCCTCAGGAGTTGACCAAGATGCATTCAAGGCACTTGAACGCATCCAGACAGAATTAAGTGTTACGCAACAACGCGACACCGTGCTGCGAGGTACTCGTATCGTCATTCCAGCTGTTCTCCAGCAACGTGCTCTGAAGCTTGCACATCAAGGACACCAAGGTCTTGTAAGGACCAAACAGCTGCTACGAGAAAAGGTGTGGTTTCCTGGCATTGATCGTCAAGCAAAGGACATGCATGATGCCTGTGTCCCTTGCCAAGCTGCAGTGGATACTTCAAGACCAACACCTTTACAACCTTCACCACTACCTGCTGCACCATGGATGGAAGTATCGATGGATTTCTGTGGACCGCTACCAACTGGAGAGTACTTGATGGTAGTCATTGATGGTCACTCACGTTATCCAGAAGTAGAAATCATCACTTCCACATCTGCAAAGGCTGTCATCCCGAAGCTCGACAAGATCTTTTCAAACTTTGGCATTCCTGAAATTGTCAAGACGGACAATGGACCGCCATTCAATGGACAAGACTTCGTCAACTTTGCTGAGCATATTGGATTCAAACACCGCCGTGTGATGCCACTACATCCTCAAGCAAATGGAGAAGTCGAGAGATTCATGTAACCTCTCATGAAAGCGGTGCACTGTGCTCATGCCGAAGGACGATCCTCGAAACAAGCTAAACATGCTTTTCTCAGGAACTACCGTGCAACACCGCATGGAACTTTTATCCATTACCTCGGCTGTCATACCAGCCGAGGTAACGGATAAACGTCTTGCTCAGAAAGATGCACTAGCCAAGGACAAAATGAAAATTGCTCATGATTAACGTGCAAAGGAACAATTCATAAAGGTTGGAGATTCTGTTCTCGTTAAAAAGAAAAAAGAGGGAAAGCTAGATATGCCGTATGATACAAAACCATATAAAGTAATTAGTGTAAAAGGAACTATGGTAACAGCGAGTAATAGAGATCATAGTATAACACGTAATATGGCTTATTTCAAAGTGATTCCAACTAGTGTAGAAAATGATGAAGTGCAAAGTCGTACAAAGGAAAAAGAAAAAATGAGCTATAACCCGACAAACAATTCATCAAGGGGTATTCTTGTATTTAAGGACTCTCGTCCTAAACGTCATGTTAAACGCCCTACACGATTTGATGATTAATTGTGTTCTTATGTAATGCAAGAGATCTGCATTATTCAAACAATATTAAATTTAATTTAGCATAATAAGTTCAAATACTTATTATGCTAAACTAAATTTAATATTGTTTGAATAATGCAGATCTCTCATTCAATATTTTGTAACTTTGTATTACAGTTTCTTTCATATTTATTTAACATTACATATATATTTTTAACATTGAAATCCTGTGTGGTAAAAATTAATTTGTTTAAATTCTTTGTGTGCTTAATTAATGTTAAACGTATGCAATATCTCTTGAGATGTTAATAACTTACTTTGTGTCAATAACTTTGCTTTGTGCTACAAGCATGGTAGACATCCTGTATTCATTCTTTTTAAAGAAAAAGAGGGATGTCATGTTCATAGAAAACGGTACCATCCGTTTGTATGTGTTGTGGCTCAGACGGGAGTAGGAGGTAAACAAGAAAGCATACAGAACGCCACCAGCTTGGAAGCAGCTAGTCATGTAATCGTTTATAAGTATTAAAGTCAGTATCCAAGCAATGGCTTTATATCAACCCTACAACCAAGACTTCCTCAGCAACACACAACACCACAGCACCCTTTTTTATACTGGGACTACATTAGCCGTCTTCCACATTTCTGGTAGGTCTCCCGTCACCAGTAACCTACTACCTCCAGTGACCTCCAGTGTTCGTGTGAACTCACCTAGTTGTGCTAGCAGGGGTTGAGCTTTGGTTCTTTGGTCCCCGCCTCTAAACCGTCAATTAATGGGTGATTCTTGAGCCCTCTCGTATATACATTTGAAACTGTGTATGGAATGTGCCTTCACCACATCACTGCTTTGTCGCAGAATGTGTGTGAGTGTGTCCAAGAGCGAACAGCTCGACCATGTAGAAATAGGTAAGCGCGAATATAATGAAACACAAACACACACACACACACACACACGCACACACACACACACACACAAACACACACGCTGGCCGGTGGGGGGGGCGGTGGCCGAGCGGACAGCACGCTGGCACGTGATCCTGTGGTCCCGGGTTCGAACCCGGGCGCCCGCGAGAAACGAAGGGCAGAGTTTCTTTCACTCTATGCCCCTGTTACCTAGCAGTAAATAGGTACCTGGGAGTTAGTCAGCTGTCACGGGCTGCTTCCTGGGGTGTGTGTGTGGTGTGGGGGAAAAAATAGTAGTAGTAGTAGTTAGAAACAGTTGATTGACAGTTGAGAGGCAGGCCAAAAGAGCAGAGCTCAACCCCGCAAGCACAACTAGGTGAATACACACACATACACACACACACACACACAGACACACACACACACACACACACACACACACACACACACACACACACACACACACACACACACACACACACACACACACACACACACTCACACACACACACACACGCGCGCGCGCGTGCAAACACACAAGAAAAAGCCAGGACGTTTTTTCCCTCAGCCAGGGAAAATGAAGGAGGGACATCACCAAATACAGGGACAGGGGAGATTGGTGGACACTACCTTTGAATGGCTCAACCAGACATTAGGGGGATTCGGCAGAGACCTGCAGGACATGAAAGAGGGGTTTGGCTGAGACCTGCAGGAAATGCAAGTATTAATACAGAGCCAAACGAGTGAGTTAGAGGAAGCCAGAGAGGAGATAAAGAGACACAGGGAAAATCTGAATTCAAACCAGCACAGGGTATGCAACCTCCTAGAAACAGGGGTCGAAGCTGATGAAAGGCTCCTTCCAGGGGGACTCTCTTTTGCAGAAATACTGCAGAACAGCCCAAGTGCCAAGGCCGGTGCAAAATGCACTGAACAAATGCTGGAAAGGAAACGAACAATTATAGTTGTAGGAGTACAGGAACCAGAGGGATCCAATCGAGAGGAGTGGAGAAGGAGGGACCAAGCAACCATGACACAATCATAACAGTGATTGGAGGGACTGCATCTACAAGAAGGAAAGGAAACGATTTATAAAAGTAGTGCTCACGAACGAGGCAACAAAGGAAAAATCCTATCCAGGAAGAGCAGACTTGTGACTTTAGGGGGATACGAGGACGTCTTTCTGCAAAGGGGCATGACAAGGAAGGAGAGAAGGAAGGCTGCAGAAGCAATGAGGCTATGCAGAGAAAGAGGTGGGGATATGGGAGCCACAGGACTCAGCTCAGTGTCTTCAGGAACCTCAGAGGGGAGTGGGAATCCCGCCACCAGCTGGCCAGCACCCCCAGGGAGGAATGTAACAGAAGCCTCCCACCAACCATCCCCTCAGCCATCCCCCACCAGCCATCACCTGCACCTCCCCAGACAGTAAAGTCTGGGGAGGTGCAGACCATGCCCATGCCTTCAGACCATGCCCCCCCATGTTCCCTCACCCCAGACCCCCATGTTCCTCCCATGCCCTTTTTCTTCCCCAACCCCTACCCAGACCCTCACTGTTCCTGCACCCCATGCCCTTCCCTGTTTCTCCAGCTTGTATCATTCCCAGTTTCCCCACCCCAAGCTCTCCTCCCTACCCCCCCCCCCTGCCTCTCGGCCCACCCTCTCCAGGCTCCCCTCCCCTCCCCAACCCGTGACCTCCCACTACATGCCCCTCCAGCTCCCCCATCACATGCCCCAACTAACCCTCAACCCTGGACCCCCTCAGCCACATCACATCAGACCCCCCCCCACTAGCCCCCATGCTTCAGATCCTCCCAGTCCCCTCACACCCCAAACCCCCAGGTCCTTCTTCCTAGGCTCACCCATCCCAGACATCCCTTGCCCCCTAACTCCAGTGGAATCAACAGAAACTGCGAAGGGACAGAAGAGAGTCAGCTTTAAGGTCATGTACTCGAACATAGATGGGATTACAAACAAGGCCGGTGAACTTAGGGAAAGAGCACAAGAAGTAAACCCAGATGTAATTGGACTCACAGAAACAAATCTCTCATGAATCACAATGAATGCGGTGTTTCCCCAGAACTACACTGTAATAAGGAAAGAGACGAAAGGAAGGGGAGGAGGCAAAGTGGCTCTACTGATGAGAAAGGAATGGAGTTTCGAGGAGATGGTTGTGACTGTGAAGGGTTCAGGGTTCTGACTGTGAAGGGTTCAGAGATTTCATAAGAGGCACCATGACGATGAGACGACCAAGAGTAGTGGTAGCAGTGATATATAACCCACCACCAAATGAAAGAAGACCCAGGCAAGAGTATGACATAAACAACATGGCAGTAAACATTATCATGGAGAGAGCAGTTACTGCTGCCTGTACGATCCGATCCCATCTGCTCATCATGGGGGACTTTAATAATTGAAGAATAGACTGGGAAAACAGAGAACCACATGGACGTGAGGAAACATGGAGAGCGAAACTTCTAGAGGTGACAAATAGAAACTTTTTTAAGTCAGCATGTCAAGGGTCCCACGAGAATGAGAGGCAATGATGAACCAGCAAGACTCGACCTAGTATTCAATCTGAACGATTCAGACATAAAGGAAATCGGTCTTGAAGCCCTCGTGGGTATGAGTGATCACAGTGACCACAGTTGTTTGAGTATCTGGTCGAAGAAGGGTTAATGTACTCAAGGAAGGGACCAGAAAGCAAGAGGCCGGCATTCCGGAAGGGAAACTATGAGGAGATGAGAAAATTCCTTACTGAAATAGTTTGGGAAACACAGCTCAGAGGAAAGACAGCTCAAGACATAATGGACTACATCACACAGAAGTGCAAGGAGGCAGCAGACAAGTTCGTCCCAGTCCAAAAGGGAAAAAATGAAATGGAGATGAGAAACCCACGGTTTAATCAGAGTTGCAAGCTAGCAAAGCAGCTAAGTAAAAGGGCATGGAGAAACTATAAAAACAACAGAACACTAGAGAGCAGAGAAAGATACCAGAGCGCAAGGAATGAATACGTCAGGGTGAGAAGAGAGGTAGAGAGGCATTATGAAAATGACATAGCGAGCAAGGCAAAGACTCATCCCAAACTGCTGCATAGCCACATCAGGAGGAAAACAACAGTGAAGGAACAGGTAATGAAACTGAGGATAGGGGCAGAAACATTCACTACAAACGAAAAGGAAGTGTGCGAGGAACTCAATACAAAATTCCAGGAAGTCTTCACCTCAGAGCAAGGAGAATTCCCAGAGATAAGGGAGGGCACATCAACCCAGACACCAATAGAGGAGTTTTGATTACCAGTGGGGAGGTGAGGAAGCATCTGCTAGATTTGGACGTGACAAAGGCCATAGACCCGGATGGAATCTCACCATGGATTCTAAAGGAAGGAGCAGAAGCTCTGTGCCTACCACTCTCCATGGTGTACAACAAGTCACTGGTAACAGGTGAACTGCCAAAAATTTAGAAGACGGTCAATGTAGTCCCAATATACAAGAATGGTGATAGGCAGGAGGCACTGAACTACAGGCCAGTGTCCCTAACTTGCATTCCGTGCAAGATGATGGAAAAGATTGTGCAAAAAAAGATAGTGGAACATCTGGAGTAAAAGAACTTTGTAACACAACATCAACATGGGTTCAGAGATGGCAAATCATGCCTAACAGGATTAATTGAATTCTATGACCAGGCAACAAAAATCAGGCAAGAGAGAGAGGGCTGGGCAGACTGCACATTTCTGGACTGACAGAAAGCTTTTGACAAAGTACCACATAAGGGACTAGTGCACAAACTGGAGATGCAGGCAGGAATTAAAGGGAAGGTACTCCACTGGATACGGGAGTATCTAAGCAACAGGACACAGCGAGTCACCGTGAGGGATGAGGACACAGAGTGGCAGGGAGTCACCAGTGGAGTCCCACAGGAATCAGTCCTGGGACCTATACTGTTTCTGATATACGTAAATGATCTCCCAGAAGGACTTGACTCGTTCCTCTCGATGTTTGCTGATGATGCAAAAATTATGAGGAGGATCAGGAAAGAGGAGGATAGTATGAGGCTACAAGATGACTTAGACAAACTGAAGGAATGGTCCGACAAATGGTTCAACCCAAATGGTTATTAAAGTTCAACCCAAGTAAATGTAAGGTAATGAAACTAGTAGGCCAGTCACTGGATACCGAATGGGAGATGAAGTCCTTCACGAAACGGACAGAAAGAAAGATCTGGGAGTTGATATCACGCCAAACCAGTCTCCCGAAGCCCACATCAAAAGAATAATATCAGCGGCCTATGCGAGACTGGCTAACATCAGAACTGCTTTCAGAAACGTGTGTAAGGAATCCTTCAGAACCTTGTATACCACATATGTAAGGCCAATCCTGGAATATGCAGCCCCAGCATGGAGCCCGTATCTAGTCAAGCACAAGACGAAGCTGGAAACAGTTCAGAGGTATGCCACTAGGCTAGTCCCAGAACTAAGAGGCATGAGTTATGAGTACAGATTACGGGAACTGCACCTCACGTCGCTGGAAGACAGAAGAGCTAGGGGAGACATGATCACCACATACAACATTCTCAGGGGAATTGACAGGGTGGACAAGGATGGATTATTTAACACGGGTGGCACACGCACAAGGGGGACACAGGTGGAAGCTGAGTACCCAAATAAGCCTACCTTGAGGTTACCTTGAGGTGCTTCCGGGGCTTAGCGTCCCCGCGGCCCGGCCGTCGACCTGGCCTCCTGGTTGCTGGACTGATCAGCCAGGATGTTTGACGCGGCTGTTCGCAGCCTGACGTATGAGTCAAAGCCTGGTTGATCAGGTATCCTTTGGAGGTGCTTATCCAGTTCTCTCTTGAAAACTGTGAGGGGTCGGCCAGTTATGCCCCTTATGTGTAGCGGAAGCGTGTTGAACAGTCTCGGGCCTCTGATGTTGATAGAGTTCTCTTTCAGAGTACCTGCTGCACCTTTGCTTTTTAATTGGGGTATTCTGCACATCCTGCCATATCTTCTGGTCTCATGTGATGCTATTTCTGTGTGCAGGTTTGGGACCAGCCTCTCTAATATTTAGCCGCCCCAGCCACAGAGACATTAGAAAGAACTTTTTCAGTGTCAGAGTAATTAGTAAATGGAATGCATTAGGAAGTGATGTGGTGGAAGCTGACTCCATACACAGTTTCAAATGTAGATATGACAGAGCCCAGTAGGCTCAGGAATCTGTACATCAGTTCATTGACGGTTGAGAAGCGGGACCAAAGAGCCAGTTCTCAATCCCCGCAAGCACAATTAGGTGAGTACAACTAGATGAGTACTTGATTACATAAAAGGAGATTACAGAAGGATAAGGTACTACCTGGGAGAAGTGCAGTGGGAGGAAGAAATTAGAGGAAAAACAGTGCAAGGTGTGATGAACCAAGTCACATGGAAATGCAAGGAGGCTGAAGAGATATTTATTCCAACAGTAAAGGAAAAAAGTTGGAGGGAATATAATAACCCATGGTTTAATAGACAGTGTCAGGAAGCAAAGGTGAGAAGCAGGAGGGAGTGGAGGAAGTTCAGAAGACAAAGGACAGAGGACAACAGGATTAGATGTAACAGAGCTAGGAATGATTACATTAACATAAGACGAGTATCGGAAAGAAATTATGTGAATGATATTGCAATCAAAGCGAAAAAGCAACCTAAATTACTACATAGCCATATAAGAAGGAAGATGTCGGTAAATGACCAAGTGACAAGACTGAGGAAAACAGAGGGGGCATATACAGAAAGTGACAAGGAAATCTACGAAGTACTGAATGCAAGTTTTCATGGAGTGTTCACAACCGAGCCTGAGCAGCTCCCATTGTTAGAAGCGATTACCCAAGATGAAAGACTATCAGATATAGAGGTGACAGCAGAGGAGGTAATGAAACAGTTGACAACACTGGATGCAAATAAAGCTGTTGGACCAGACAAAGTATCACCGTGGATACTTAAGGAGGCAGCGCAGGCTCTCAGCGTGCCTCTGGCAATGATCTTTAATGAGTCACATATGTCGGGAAAATTGCCCAGTTGCTGGAAGGAGGGAAATGTCGTACCGATTTTCAAGAAAGTAGATAGGGAGAAGGCACTTAACTACAGACCCGTATCACTAACAAGCATCCCCTGCAAAATACTTGAAAGAATTGGAGAGCATTGGGGTTTGTAAACAAACACGAACATGGGTTCTGGACAGGGAAATCATGCCTAACAAACCTTTTGGTATTTTATGATAAAGTAACAAGGATAAGGCAGGACAGAGAAGGCTGGGCAGACTGCATGTTTCTAGACTGAAAAAGGCCTTTGATACAGTACTGCAAATGAGACTGCTATACAAACTTAAGAGGCAGGCAGGAGTAAGCGGAAAGGCCCTAGCATGGGGTAAGGAACTACCTTACAGCAAGGAGCCAGAACGTAATGGTAAGGGGCGAGAAGTCGGACTGGCGAACAGTAACGAGTGGAGCACCTCAAGGATCGGTGCTGGGACCAATCCTCTTTCTAATTTACGTAAATGATATGTTTACAGGAGTGGAATCCTACATGTCAATGTTTTCATGGATGATGCAAAATTAATGAGAAGAGTTGTGACAGATGAGGATTGTAGGGTCCTCCAAGAGGACCTGGACCGGTTGCAGAGATGGTCAGAGAAATGGCTACTGGAGTTCAACACGAGTAAATGTAAAGTTATGGAAATGGGATCAGGTGATAGGCGCTCAAAGGGACAGCACACAATAAACGGGAACTACCTACCTGTAACAATTCGAGAAAGATAACTGGGAGTGGACATAACACCTAATCTAACTGTTGTTTAAGATTAGCTACTTGGAACAAAAAGCTCCAAGCAGCACGGGCTATGGTGAGCCCGTAGATAATCTAACTCCTGAGACACATATAAATAGGATAAAGATAGCAGCGTACTCTACACTGGCGAAAATTAGAACTTCATTCAGAAACCTACTTGAGGAGGCTTTTAGGGCGCTTTACACTGCCTACGTGAGACCAGTCTTAGAGTATGCCGCGCCATCATGGAGCCCCCACCTGAAGAAACACATAAGGAAACTGGAAAAAGTTCAGAGGTTTGTGACGAGGCTTGTCCCAGAGTTACGAGGGATGGGATATGAAGAGCGTCTGAAGGAACTGAACCTTACGACACTACAGAAAAGAAGGGAGAGAGGAGATATGATAGGGACATATAAAATACTCAGGGGAATTGACAAAGTGGAAATAGATGAAATGTTCACAAGAAATAGTAAGAGAACGAGGGGACATGGGTGGAAGCTGGAAACTCAGATGAGTCATAGAGATGTTACAAAGTTTTCATTTAGCGTGAGAGTAGTGGAAAATTGGAATGCACTTGGGGAGCAGGTTGTGGAAGCAAACTCTCTTCATAATTTTAAAATTAGGTATGATAGGGAAATGGGACAGGAGTCATTGCTGTAAACAACCGATGGCTAGAAAGGCGGGATCCAAGAGTCAATGCTCGATCCTGCAAGCACAAATAGGTGAGTACAAATAGGTGAGTACACACACACACAAAAGCACATGCAAATAATGGTTCTATACGCTCTATCACTTTCCTATATTCTTTAGCAAGTCGCAATATAGAATTTATATACAACATATTTGAAAAGCCGTAAAATTTGAATATTCCATGAATAGTTCAACTCGCTCTGCCAAGAATATCAACTGGCAAGGAAGTGGTGAGGCTGGTGAAGACGAAGTTTCTCACCACTGTCTCCTGTTTGATGCTTAACTGTGTTGTCTTGAGTACCCTTCTTCTGAATCTCAGAGCTTTCAATGGTGTTAGAGATAATGAGATGTTAGAGATAACGAGGTGTTGCAGATAACAATGTGTTAAAGATCACGAGGTGTTAGAGATAACGAGATGTTAGAGATAACATGGTGTTAGAGATAACGAGGTGTTAGAGATAACGACGTGTTACGGTATCAGTAACCATTGTCTGAGTGTGGCATGGCAATTCCCGTTCCATCTTTGAGTTCGCACTCAAACTCCCCTGATATTGGATGCTACATGGACAACACAATCTATTGGTGGTGGCGTGTCAGCGACAAATGGCTCTGGTGTTCTGCCCTGGTTAGCAAGAGAGGTCGCCATGGAAGACCTCAGGATGGCGTATCAAGATCAGCGCCATCTGTTGTGCTACCGAGCATAATGTCAACTCCCCGGTGAGTGAGCGTTACCTCATGGTCTCCCCAGTGCACCGTCCATCTAATTGATGACGTTTTATGTACACAGAAGTGACGTGTGTAGGTGATTGTACTGAGAAGGGCAGTTTACCTTGAGCCGTCCACGTACTCTCAGCTTGATCCTGGAAGAAGACTGAGTAAGCCGGTGTCGATCTGGGCAGTGTGTTAGCTGCTAAATTACGCAGTGTTGATAGAGATCGATGCCCTGGAAACACAAACCGAAATTGTCTCTATTTTCCGCTTGTTACAACTTGTAATAAAGTTGTCACATCTTGGCTTAACGTGTTTATGACGTATTAGAACGTTGTTACAACTTGCTATATTGGTTGTTATAACTGGTTAGGTGTTAAAACTTGCTCGAACGTTGTACCAACGTCGTAGTTTCGGTGTGTGTACCCGGAATTGGCTTAGAAAAGTAACGGATGACAGTGATGTGCCTATTGTGAAGTACTGCTTGTAGGCTGCTAAAGGCTTCTACCAGGGGTTAGCTACCCCTATATATAGTTGTTTGTGACCCATGTCAGCGTGTTGCCTAAGTCCTCTGCCAGTGGGTTGCTGGAGAGCGAAATTGGGTAGTATGCACCTCGTGAGACTGCGTCAGTGGACTGGCCCACGTAAAAGGTGAACTCGCCAGTGTTTGTCAGTACACGTGCGCAAGGTACTGGGCGGTCGAAATGCTGGAGTTGGTGAGTACTGCCAACGTAGTAGTGTCCTGAGTGAAAGTGCCACTACTGTATATACGTGCAGTCATAATCTATTTTAGCTACGATATTTTTAATGGTGCCGGTAAACATATATTTTTATTGGTGAAGGTAATTGTATTATAGAAAAGAGTAGTGTATTGTTTATCCCCCCTTACTCTTTATTGCACTATATCACCATTTCTTGAAATCATACTACCGACTTGGGGTCAGATACACTAAAAAGAGTTATAACATTACGAGAAGGAATAGAAAAACTGACTTCGGAAGCGTATCAAGTCTGTCTGAAACATGTTCCTTTGAGGAAAGCCAGAAAGAGATCCAACGTAGAAAGAGAACGCAGAAGACACTATAAACGCAGGAAAAGAATAACGGAACTGCTTATGCAGACACGAATTTCCCGTCAAAGAAGGAATAATTTAAATAGGGAGATTGAAGAAATCGAGCGGAAATTGAAATACTCATATGAAACTGAAGAAAGGCAGTTAGAACAGAAAGCAATTCAGGAAATAAAGAAAAATCCAAAATACTTCTTCACATATGCGAAATCAAAAGCAAAAACTACTGCCAGTATTGGACCTATTCGTACAAGTGAAGGTTCATACACGGAGGATGACAAAGAAATTAGTGAAATCCTAAAAAAGCAGTATGAGGACATGTTTAGCACTCCAATAAACAACATGAAAGTAGAAGATCCAGACAATTTCTTTATGCGTGATATCCAAACCCCCGTAAATATAACTGATATCAACACGAGCGCACTAAATTTTGAAAGAGAAATTGAAAACATGCCCATGCACTCGGCCCCAGGTCCAGACTCATGGAATTCAATATTTATAAAGAAATGCAAAGTGCCGGTAGCACAGGCACTCAGTATAGTGTGGAGGAAGAGCTTGGACACGGGAGAGATACCAGATGCACTTAAAGTGGCAGACATAGCCCCTCTACACAAGGGAGGGAGCAAAGCATTGGCAAAGAATTATAGACCAGTTGCACTGACATCGCACATAATAAAAGTATTTGAGAGAGTGATTAGGAGTCAGGTCACCAATTTCATGGAGACCAATGACCTTCACAACCCAGGCCAACATGGATTTCGAGCGGGAAGATCGTGCCTCTCACAGCTACTTGAGCACTACGATAAAGTCACTGAGGCATTAGAAGAAAAACAGAATGCTGATGTGATATACACGGACTTCGCAAAGGCTTTCGATAAATGTGACCATGGCGTGATAGCACACAAAATGAAGTCAATGGGAATAACCGGTAAAGTAGGACGCTGGATACTCAGTTTTCTGTCAAACAGGACTCAGCGAGTAACGGTCAACCATATAAAATCTAGTCCAAGTGCAGTTAAAAGCTCTGTACCTCAGGGTACAGTCCTTGCACCGCTGCTTTTCCTTATTCTCATATCAGATATAGACAAAAATACAAGTCACAGCTTCGTATCATCCTTTGCAGATGACACAAAAATCAGTATGAAAATTACCTCGGCTGAAGACATTGAAAAACTTCAAGCTGATATTAATAAAGTTTTCGACTGGGCATCAGAAAATAACATGATGTTTAACAGTGATAAATTCCAGGTACTCAGGTACGGTAAAAATGAGGACCTTAAACATAATACAGAGTACAAAACACAATCAAATGTGCCCATAGTAGGAAAACAGCATGTAAAGGATTTGGGAATAATGATGTCTGACGACCTAACGTTTAGGGAGCATAACCAAGCAAATATTGCGACAGCCAGAAAAATGATAGGATGGATTACGAGAACTTTCAAATCCAGGGATCCCATCACAATGCTTGTACTCTTCAAGTCACTTGTGCTGTCCCGTCTTGAGTACTGTTCAGTACTCACTTCCCCCTTCAGAGCAGGAGAGATTGCTGAAATAGAGGGAATACAGAGAACATATACAGCACGTATAGACGCGATAAAGCACCTAAATTATTGGGATCGTCTCAAAGCTCTCCAAATGTACTCACTAGAAAGAAGACGAGAGAGATATCAAATAATATACACCTGGAAGATACTGGAGGGCCAGGTCCCAAATCTACACAGTAAAATAACAACGTACTGGAGTGAACGATATGGAAGAAAATGCAGAATAGAACCAGTGAAGAGCAGGGGTGCCATAGGCACAATCAGAGAACACTGTATAAACATCAGAGGTCCGCGGTTGTTCAACGTCCTCCCAGCGAGTATAAGAAATATTGCCGGAACAACCGTGGACATCTTCAAGAGGAAACTAGATTTATTCCTCCAAGGAGTTCCGGACCAGCCGGGCTGTGGTGGGTATGTGGGCCTGCGGTCTGCTCCAAGCAACAGCCTAGTGGACCAAACTCTCACAAGTCAAGCCTGGCCTCGGGCCGGGCTTGGGGAGTAGAAGAACTCCCAGAACCCCATCAACCAGGTATCAACCAGGTAACATCATGAACCTGGTTACTGGTCCTAAGTGGCCGTAACACGAAGTGTTAGAGATAACGAGGTGTTAGCAATGTGAACTGTCTCTCGTAATGGAGCCAGAACTTCAGGGACTATCAGAGAAGCGAGCGAGAGAGTCTTAGTAACAGATGGCGAAAAATTAGTTGAAGAATTGTCAACGAGCTGGTAACGATTTTACGAGATACTAAAGTTATGGAAATTTTAGCTATATGAGCGAGAGGCTTTTGGAGTATTTGCAAAACTTAGCAAACTTTGGGTGAGGGAAACGTTGGTGAGGAGAGATGTTGCCAAACACCGGCAGAAATGATTGAAGTTCGCGAGGTGCTAATGAGAAATCAAGACAGACAAGAGAATTTACATGCCATATATAAAACTTATTAAAAAGTTAACGAGTGACATTAAAATTATATATTAATTATGATTATCATTATTAACAAAATTGTAATGATTGCTATTGTTAACATTATTTTTATTATTTTAATGATTTTTATTATTACTACTACGGCTTTCATTATTAATGGTTTTCATTATCTTTAGTAATTTTAAATGTTTAGATTTGTAAAACACTTAAGATTTTTATTATTTAAACACTTACAATTATTATTTTATAAAAGAGTCCATCGCACGTAACCATGAAATACCGCCTCACCCAGTCAACACCTTCCTCTCACGACTAGGTAAGGTGACAGGAACACACGTACATAAGAGATACATATAGTATCCCACTATGGGAGCACCATAGCAGGCTTTCTCGCCAATGGTAGGTGCACTGTGCTCCTGCCTCCCTCTCACTCTAAGAAAGTGAAGCCGCATCAGATGACCAGACCCAAGCGAAGCTGCTTCACACTATGAAGCTCATATGGTTATGCCAAGACTGCAAGGTGAGGGCTGGAGGAGAGGCACTTTTCATCTGCATCTCCACCTGAATGGACGGCACAGCAAGGCTCACATTATCTGCAAGGCTGCTCCCTACCACCATAATGTGTCTTGAGTCGTTTAAGAGAAAACGTTTGCCCCCACACACGTTGAATCTCCTCCACACTCATGCATATATATACGCTACAGGGGAGAGAATCATAGGTGGAACGAAAGTGTATTCTTTGTGAATGGTGAAAACACGAGAAGATGTATAATTAGTTAAAGTCAATTTCCATATATAGATTTCTCGTATAGCTACAGTCACCCAAGGGAAGCTTGTGTGGCAGCCTCAGCACGCGAGGACTTGAGTAGCATATGAACTAAACATTTTGAATTCAATATGTGTAATAAGTAATATAACTATTTTCGCCTAACAAATTAAACTTTGACGGTAGAACGACGGACTCGTTTCATGCAGGTCGGGGTTCAATCCCCGACCGTCCAAGTGGTTGGGCAGCATTCCTGCGCCCCGTCCCATCCCAAATCCTTGTCCTGACCCCTTCCAAGTGAAGTAATAGTAGTAGTAATGCATATATAGTAACAATGGCTTGGCGCTTTCCCTAATAACTCCCTCTCCAACTTCTCTCCCATCCTCT
>WNGS01117764.1:0-13539 GCA_020271785.1 Procambarus virginalis
CAATGTAAAGATGTTCAATTGGGAAACATAAAGGTGGGAGATTGGGTAGCAATAGATACAGTGCAATTTAAGGCAAAAGGTGAAAAACTATGAAGATGAAATTAGGTACTTTTTAGTATTGATTTTGAATGATGTAAAAGTTGGACAGCTTTTCAATTCATAGGGAGTGAGTTCCATAAACTGGGTCCCTTTATTTGCATACAGTGTTTACACAGATTAAGTTAACTCTGGGGATATCAAAGAGATATTTATTTCTGGTGTGTTGATAATGGGTCCTATTACATCTGTCCAGGAAGTGTTTCAGAGCAGGATTTGCATTAAGAACAGGGTTTTGTAAATGTAGTTGACACAAGAGAATTTATGGAGTGAGATTATGTTTAGCATGTTTAGGGAGTTAAACAAGGGGGCTGAGTGTTGTCTGAAAGCAGAATTTGATATTATTCTGATAGCAGATTTTTGCTGGGTGATGATGGACTTGAGATGGTTTGCAGTGGTTGAACCCCATGCACAGATACCATAGTTTAGATAGGGATAGATTAGTGCATAATATAGAGAGATGAGAGCAGAGTTAGGTACATAATATCTGATTTTGGAGAGTATACCAACTGGTTTAGACACTTTCCTAGTTATGTGTTGTATGTGAGTACTGAAGTTGAGTCTCTTGTCTAGGAATAGGCCAAGAAATTTTCCATCATTTTTATTGCTAATGTTTACATTATCTATCTGAAGCTGAATTGCATTTGTAGATTTGCATCCAAATAAGCTGTAGTAGGTCTTTTCTATGTTAAGTGTTAGTTTGTTGGTTGACATCCATAAGTGGACTTTTTTTTAGTTCATTATTAACAACATTATTTAGTGTATGTGGGTTGGGTTAGAGTAGATGAGGGTAGTATCATCAGCAAACAAAATAGGTTTCAGAATGTTAGAGACATTAGGCAGATCATTGATGTATATAAGAAATAGAAGAGGTCCCAAGATACTGCCCTGTGGCACTCCAACGGTTATTGGTAGAGTGGGAGAGGTTATATTATTGATGGCTACACATTGGTGTCTATCACTAAGACAGGATTGGATATAGTCCAGTGCATGGCCTCGGATTCCATAATGATGGAGTTTACATAAGAGGTAATTAAATAAATAAATAAATATAAATATGTTTATTCAGGTAAGGTATATACATACAAGTGAGGTTACATAATGGATCGATTATAGATAAAGCTAGTACATACAATGCCTAAAGCCACTATTACGCAATGCGTTTCGGGCAGGAAGAACTATAAACTATAGTCATTACTTAGCCAAGTTTCCGTTAAAATGATGAATGATAATTTAGTACCTAGTGCTGTAAGTAGTGCATTTATATCATCAAAATGTTTACCAAGTGACCTAACATTTTGGTTGAAGACTGATAAGCAGGTGCTATTTAGGAGTTTGTTTTTTGCAAGATTTGCTGTGTAATACCTGCAATAATGATGATCTATGTGCTGATTTGTGTGGATATGGGACAGAAGATTTCGATCAGGATCAATATCAGTAAGCATATAGATAAAATAATGTCACGATATATAAGATAAGCAATTACAGGAACAGTTAAATACTAAATCTGCTGTAAATAGAAAGTAATTATAGGAAAACACAACAATACAATAATATAACAATACAATAAAAGCTTACAAAGTGCTAAGTCTACTAAAATTAGAGAATAATTACAGAACACAACAATAAATGCAAATAAGTTATAGTAGTGCATATAATATATATATAATAGTATATAAATGCAAGTTGAATAATTAATAAATTA
The DNA here is from genome assembly GCA_020271785.1 of Procambarus virginalis. Classification (NCBI taxonomy): domain Eukaryota; kingdom Metazoa; phylum Arthropoda; class Malacostraca; order Decapoda; family Cambaridae; genus Procambarus; species Procambarus virginalis. The sequence continues at coordinate 1,802 of WNGS01117764.1, forward strand.
AATAATTAATTAATTAGAATAATTAAATAATTGTAATGGTGTAACAAATATTGTTACATCAACAAAGGGATTGAGACCGACCACATGTGCAGTCTGTAAATTAACATGTGCAGGTGTTTGAACACCTGAACGGTGGTAGCTGATGCTACAGTCAGTACAAGTGTGCTCACTGCCACTGCTGACTCGGGAAGGACTACTTCTAATACTAGGCTCCCGCTTGACGTAACCAACAGGTAAGTTCAAATTCAAAATTCAAAATTCAAAACAAGTTATCTAATGTGCCTTGCTAGTGCATCATCATTCATCTTTGGTATATCAATATTAATATTATCTTTGTATTAAGACCTTTTATGATATGGACTTTACACGAATTTTAGCTTTCTGTTGTATCCGCTTTCGTTAATTATTTTGAGTGGCGATGACATTCAACCGAGTTGTATAATCCACAGTGGCAGATACTATAACACACATTTATCTCTGCGATTATAGGTTTATCCAACATCGCTTTTGTTTAATACGTTAATTCGTAATTAATTTAAGCTGGTTTCCTGTATTACATTTTTTTAACCGAAACCAGTTACCCTTATGTCATAATGCCAGATTAATCTTATAAGTCAATCAATAATTAAGTTATAACATTTCTCAATGTATCATCATGATGCACAATATATGACGTGGCACAAGGTATTTGATACTGCCTAGTATAATAAGTATCATCAAAATGTATACCATCCATCACCAGTAAATATCAATATAGCGTCTTGTACAGGAGAGTCCTAACAAGTGATATTGTCAACAGAATGGGACATCTTCTACAAATGGTACAGACAGCCAGAGGTACTCCAAATCTCCGGGACATTGCTCTTCATGGCCGCTGTGTTCTGTATAGCCACCCACCGGCACCCGATACAGATCATCAGTTCCTTCACTGCTGGTATGTTGTGATGTCTCCTGTGTTGTGAACGTTCAATCCCCGATCGTCCAGGTGGTTGGGCACCATTCCTTCTCCCCCGTCCCATCCCAAATCCTTATCCTGATCCGTTCCAAGTGCTATATAGGCGTGGGGGCTTGGCGGTTTCCCTATCAATCCAAGTTTCAGGCCCGCTCCTGTGCCAGGTAAATCCACTACGGGCTCACCATAGCCCGTGCTACTTGGAACTTTTTGCTCCCAGTAGCTGACTCTTAAACGACAAAGAACAACAGACGGTTCCCCTGATACAGTATATCCTTTCCTTCCTGTGTTGTGATGGTCCATGTTTAGTGATACCCATTTTATTATGATCTAGTGATAACGCGCGTTGTGATGACCCGTGTGGTGATGACCCGTCTTGTGATGACTGTTGTGGTGACTCCTGTATTGTGATGGCCCCTTTGTTGTGATGGCCCCTTTGTTGTGATGACCCCTATGTGGTCAAGGAAGTCGAGGAGATGTTCTGCTTGCTTTGGAGTTCTATGGTTAAAATATTTAGTGTGCGGGGAGTGACTTTTCTGATCAGGGGAAAAACAGTTTTTTCTGATCAGGGAAAAACACCGACAGTTTTGGGGGCTTATTTATTGGTAAATTAAATTCTACAGAACATGTAAATATAAAAGTAGGAATTAACAAATGTAACATGTCCATGTCTGAGTACTAATATTTAACTTAAAATGTACCCCCGTAGTAAGTAAGAGTAAGCTTAGCCTAGTGACATATGGCAAACACGTTCTGCAGAAACCTAATGGCTGAAATGTAATTAGAACTAGGTATAACAGTCAGGACACAAAGGGGAAATAAAGTGAATAGATCACATAACACTTAACGGAGCCCGACCAAGACATAATGGTAAATCCTAGAATTAACAGGCGGGCAGAAAATACCTAGTGAGTGGGGAAAAACTGATATGACACTGGGAGAAGTTTTTCCCAGGGCGTGAGGCCGTGCCGCTGGGACACTAAAAGCCCCGAAATCATCTCAAGATAACCTCAAGATAACCCAAAATCATTTACGTCCTCTAATTACTCAACACAAAGCTGCTATTAGGACAATATCTAACTCTGGCCCCAGACATCACTCGGTACCCCTACCTAAATCTCTGAATATGTTAGACATTAAGTCACTGCACATCCTCTCATGTGTATTATAATATATATATATATATATATATATTATATATATATATATATATATATATATATATATATATATATATATATATATATATATATATGGTAGCAGTCTTTCCTGTAGACATATATTATAAATATGACCGAAAAAGTAAGATTAATAATTCTAACACGAATTTTCTCGATTTTCCTTATGTTTCTTTTTACTGGTGACGGTAAATGAAAATCAATTCTCCAAAATTCATTTTTATTTCTAGTCTGACGCGACACTTGAGCGCGTTTCGTAAAATTTATTACATTTTCAAAGACTTTAGTTTATCAACACACAACTTATGCCTGAAACAACATTGGCTCTTATACCTGCATTTGGGTGAGGTGATGTAATACAATAGTGGGGTGGAAAAACAAACTTTCAACAAAACAAAGAACACAGAATAATGGATATAGAAGTTGGGTACAAATAGAACTGCAGAAGGCCTATTGACCCATATTTCTTGATGTTTCTATATTGGAGCGGAGTCTTGAAGTGGGTAGAATATAGTTGTGCGTTAATTGGCTGTTGATTGCTGGTGTTGACGTCTTGATGTGTAGTGCCTCGCAGATGTCAAGCCGCCTGCTGTCGCTGTATCTATCAATGATTTCTGTGTTGTTTGTTAAGATTTCTCTGGTGATGGTTTGGTTGTGGGAGGAGAATATATGTTCCTTAATGGAGCCCTGTTGCTTATGCATCGTTAAACGCCTGGAAAGAGATGTTGTTGTCTTGCCTATATACTGAGTTTTTTGAGGCTTACAGTCCCCAAGAGGGCATTTGAAGGCATAGACGACGTTGGTCTCTTTTAGAGCGTTCTGCTCCGTGTCTGGAGAGTTTCTCATGAGTAGGCTGGCCGTTTTTTTGGTTTTATAGTAAATCGTTAGTTGTATCTTCTGATTTTTGTCTGTAGGGATAACATTTCTATTAACAATATCTTTCAGGACCCTTTCCTCCGTTTTATGAGCTGTGGAGAAGAAGTTCCTGTAAAATAGTCTAATAGGGGGTATAGGTGTTGTATTAGTTGTCTCTTCAGAGGTTGCATGGCGTTTCACTTTCCTTCTTATGATGTCTTCAATGAAACCATTGGAGAAGCCGTTGTTGACTAGGACCTGCCTTACCCTACAGAGTTCTTCGTAGACTTGCTTCCATTCTGAGCTGTGGCTGAGAGCACGGTCGACATAAGCGTTAACAACACTCCTCTTGTACCTGTCTGGGCAGTCACTGTTGGCATTTAGGCACATTCCTATGTTTGTTTCCTTAGTGTAGACTGCAGTGTGGAAACCTCCGCTCCTTTCCATGACTGTTACATCTAGAAAGGGTAGCTTCCCATCCTTCTCCATCTCGTAAGTGAAACGCAACACAGAATTCTGCTCAAACGCCTCTTTCAGCTCCTGCAGATGTCTGACATCAGGTACCTGTGTAAAAATGTCGTCAACATACCTGCAGTATATGGCCGGTTTCAAGTTCAAGTCGACTAAGACTTTTTTCTCGATGGTACCCATGTAGAAGTTCGCAAACAGGACACCTAGGGGAGAACCCATGGCGACCCGATCTACTTAATTGCTTATACATGTGCCCATCCGGGCTCAAGAAGGGTGCCTCTTTAGTACAAGCTTGGAGTACTTTCCTCAGAATATTTTAATAATATTAGATATGAATATATTACCTTCGATGTTAGTAGTAGTTGTGCTAGTGAGGAGAAAGACAAAATGTGACGGTGTTGGAAGGAAGTTTCTAAGGTACTCCGTACTAAGGATGTGACGGCAGGCAAAGAGTTTTATTTATTAAATGATTGAAAGTAATTGAGATATTATCTGGGAACGTTAATGGATTAAAAACTAGAGCGGGTGATTGTACACTATTTTATTTATTTATTTTATTTATTTATTTATTCATATACAGAAGGTACATTGGGAATGTGAGAATATATATATGGTAATTACAATCTTGTAAAGCCACTAGTACGCGCAGCGTTTCGGGCAGGTCCTTAATCTAAGAAAATTTTTAGTAGGTAAATACTAGCAAAATTATAAAAAAGAATGATAACAGTTACATGGCAAGAAAAAAAAAAAAAAAAAAAGATGAGAGAAAATTGTAGGTACAGTATAATAAAGCACTTAGGTAGCTAAGATTGATTGCAATGAAGGCTTGAATGGTAGTTGACAAAAATTTGGTAGGCACAATACAGCAAATGGCTAGCACATAAAGGAAGACAGCAATGACACAATGATAAGGTTGTTTGGGTTAATACATAAGAATTAGGAGATTGGGTACACTGATACAGAGCAAAAAATAAAGCTCAGTGTAGAAACTAAGAAGATGAAATTAAGTACTTTTTGGTTTTGTTTTTAAATAAGGCAAAAGTTTACAGTTTTTCAATTCACTAGGGAGTGAGTTCCATAGACTAGGTCCCTTAATTTGCATAGAGTGTTTACACAGATTAAGTTTGACCCTGGGGATATCAAAGAGATATTTATTTCTGGTGTGGTGATAATGGGTCCTATTACATCTGTCCAGAGAGAGTTTCAGAGCATGGTTTGCATTTAAGAACAGGGTTTTGTAGATGTAGTTGACACAAGAGAATGTGTGGAGGGAGTTAATATTTAGCAAGTTTAGGGATTTAAACAAGGGAGCTGAGTGTTGTCTGAAAGCAGAGTTAGTTATTATTCTGATAGCAGATTTTTGCTGGGTGATGATGGCTTAAGGTGGTTTGCAGTGGTAGACCCCCATGCACAGATACCATAATTAAGATAGGGGTAGATTAGAGCATAATAGAGAGAGAGGAGAGCAGAGTTAGGAACATAATATCTGATTTTGGAGAGTATACCAACTGTCTTAGAGACTTTCTTAGTTATGTGTTGAATGTGGGTGCTGAAGTTGAGTCTCTTGTCTAGGAATAGGCCAAGAAACTTGCCATCATTTTTATTACTGATGTTAATGTTGTCTATCTGTAGCTGAATTGCATTTGATGATTTGCTTCCAATAAGATGTAGTAAGTCTTTTCGATGTTTAATGTTAGTTTGTTAGTTGACATCCATAAGTGGACTTTTTTTAATTCATTATTCACAACATTATTTAGTGTATGTGTGGTTGAGGTCTGAATAGATAAGAGTAGTATCGTCAGCAAACAATATAGGTTTGAGAATATTAGAGACATTAGGCAGATCGTTTATATATATAAGAAATAGAAGAGGTCCTAAGATACTGCCCTGTGGCACTCCAACGGTAATTGGTAGAGTGGAAGAAGTTGTTTCATTGATAGTTACATATTGGTGTCTGTCACTAAGATAGGATCGGATGTAGTCAAGGGCAAGGCCTCGGATTCCATAATGCTGGAGTTTAAGTAAGAGGTAGTTGTGATTAACAGTATCAAAGGCTTTTCTTAGGTCAATGAAGAGTCCAATCGGAAACTCATTTTTGTCAAGTGCTGAGTAGATTACGTCAGGAGACTAATGATTGCATCGTTGGTGCTCTTTTGGGACCTGAAGCCAAACTGGCAGGGGCTGAGTATGTCGAATTTTACGAGGTAGGAATAGAGCTGTTTGTAAATAATTTTTCAAATATTTTTGATAGAATGGGTAGATTTGATATTGGTCTATAATTGTTTATGTCCGCCGGATTGCCTCCTTTATGGACTGGCGTTACTCTTGCTTTTTTGAGGATATCAGGGAAGGTGTGACACTCTATAGATTTGTTGAACAGTAGGGCTATGGGTGGGCAAGGGCATGGGAGGCTCTCTTGTATACAATGGACGGAATTTCACTGGTGTTCCCTGCCTTTTTTTTAGAGAGTGTATGATGGACACAACATCTTCCGGCTGATTGGTGAAAGGAGAGAGAGTTTGGATAGCTGCCTGAGAGATATGTTTAATATGTGTCTGAGTCTGTGGGATTTTACTGGCAAGATTAGCACCAACCGATAAAAGAAACTATTAAATTCATTTGCCATTTCTAAATCAGTTGACGGTATATCCCCATCCTTGTAGAGTTTTATTTGGTTATGTGAGTGTTGTTTAGTTCCTAGGATCTAGAGATGGTTTTCCAAGTGCTTTTCATGTTGCCTTTTGCTTCATTGATCATTCACATAATATGCAAGTTTTGCCTTTCTTATGATACTGGTAGCATTGATGAGTACCTTTTAGCTACTTCCTTGAAACTTAGGATTGGCCTAGTTTCAAAGGAAGTAGCTAAAAGGTACTCATCAATGCTTACCAGTATCATAAGAAAGGCAAAACTTGCATATTATGTGAATAGATTCAATGAAGCAAAAGGCAACATGAAAAGCACTTGAAAACCATCTCTAGTATCCTAGGAACTAAACACACTCACATAACCAAATAAAACTCTACAAGGATGGGATATACCGTCAACTGATTTAGAAATGGCAAATGAATTTAATAGTTTCTTTTCATCGGTTGGTGCTAATCTTGCCAGTAAAATCCACAGACTCAGACACATATTAACACATATCTCTCAGGCAGCTATCCAAACTCTCTTCTCCTTTCACCAATCAGCCCGGAAGATGTTGTGTCCATCATACACTCTCTAAAAACAAAGGCAGGGAACACCAGTGAAATTCCGTCCATTGTATACAAGAGAGCCTCCCATGCCCTTGCCCCACCCATAGCCCTACTGTTCAACAAATCTATAGAGTGTCACACCTTCCCTGATATCCTCAAAAAAGCAAGAGTAACGCCAGTCCATAAAGGAGGCAATCCGGCGGACATAAACAATTATAGACCAATATCAAATCTACCCATTCTATCAAAAATATTTGAAAAAATTATTTACAAACAGCTCTATTCCTACCTCGTAAAATTCGACATACTCAGCCCCTGCCAGTTTGGCTTCAGGTCCCAAAAGAGCACCAACGATGCAATCATTAGTCTCCTTGACGTAATCTACTCAGCACTTGACAAAAATGAGTTTCCGATTGGACTCTTCATTGACCTAAGAAAAGCCTTTGATACTGTTAATCACAACTACCTCTTACTTAAACTCCAGCATTATGGAATCCGAGGCCTTGCCCTTGACTACATCCGATCCTATCTTAGTGACAGACACCAATATGTAACTATCAATGAAACAACTTCTTCCACTCTACCAATTACCGTTGGAGTGCCACAGGGCAGTATCTTAGGACCTCTTCTATTTCTTATATATATAAACGATCTGCCTAATGTCTCTAATATTCTCAAACCTATATTGTTTGCTGACGATACTACTCTTATCTATTCAGACCTCAACCCACATACACTAAATAATGTTGTGAATAATGAATTAAAAAAGTCCACTTATGGATGTCAACTAACAAACTAACATTAAACATCGAAAAGACTTACTACATCTTATTTGGAAGCAAATCATCAAATGCAATTCAGCTACAGATAGACAACATTAACATCAGTAATAAAAATGATGGCAAGTTTCTTGGCCTATTCCTAGACAAGAGACTCAACTTCAGCACCCACATTCAACACATAACTAAGAAAGTCTCTAAGACAGTTGGTATACTCTCCAAAATCAGATATTATGTTCCTAACTCTGCTCTCCTCTCTCTCTATTATGCTCTAATCTACCCCTATCTTAATTATGGTATCTGTGCATGGGGGTCTACCACTGCAAACCACCTTAAGCCCATCATCACCCAGCAAAAATCTGCTATCAGAATAATAACTAACTCTGCTTTCAGACAACACTCAGCTCCCTTGTTTAAATCCCTAAACTTGCTAAATATTAACTCCCTCCACACATTCTCTTGTGTCAACTACATCTACAAAACCCTGTTCTTAAATGCAAACCATGCTCTGAAACTCTCTCTGGACAGATGTAATAGGACCCATTATCACCACACCAGAAATAAATATCTCTTTGATATCCCCAGGGTCAAACTTAATCTGTGTAAACACTCTATGCAAATTAAGGGACCTAGTCTATGGAACTCACTCCCTAGTGAATTGAAAAACTGTAAAACTTTTGCCTTATTTAAAACAAAACCAAAAAGTACTTAATTTCATCTTCTTAGTTTCCTACACTGAGCTTTATTTTTTGCTCTGTATCTAGTGTTACCCAATCTCCTAATTCTTATGTATTTAACCCAAACAACCTTATCATTGTGTTCATTGCTGTCTTCCTTTATGTGCTAGCCATTTGCTGTATTGTGCCTACCAAATTTTGTCAACTACCATTCAAGCTTTCATTGCAATCAATCTTAGCTACCTAAGTGCTTTATTATACTGTACCTACAATTTTCTCTCATCTTTTTTTTTTTTCTTTTTCTTTTCTTGCCATGTAACTGTTATCATTTCTTTTTTATAATTTTTGCTAGTATTTACCTACTAAAAATTTTCTTAGATTAAGGACCTGCCCGAAACGCTGCGCGTACTAGTGGCTTTACAAGATTGTAATTACCATATTATATATTCTCACATTCCCAATGTACCTTCTTGTATATGAATAAATAAATAAAAAAAAAATAATAAATAAATACAACGATCAATCCCGTCGACATCTAGCACTGGGACATGCAGAATCACTACATACATCCGCATATCTCAGGATATTTTTTTTTTTTTTTTTTCTATTTTTTTTTTTTTTTTCTTTTCTTTTGTTCTTTTCTTTTTTTTTTTTTTTTTTTTTTTTTTTTTTTTTTTTTTTTTTTGTTTTTTTTTTTTTTTTTTTTTTTTTTTATATTTTTTTTTTTTTTCTTTTTTTTTTTTTTTTTTTTTTTTTTTTTTTTTTTTTTTTTTTTTTTTTTTTTTTTTTTTTTATTTTTTTTTTTTTATTTTTTTTTTTTTTTTTTCCAGCACCTGGCCCCAGAGAATTCCAGTCCGACCGAGTTCACACGCTTGATCGCTGGTAGGGGACCACCCATGGTGAACCCAACACCTGCCACGTCTGCACACCGCCCGGAAGGCAACAACACTGGGGGTGTGGGGGGGGCAGCTACGCCCAGCCACCTGGCGATCAAACGGCAGCCTACCCTAGCAGTCACGGAGGGACACGTCCGCACTCCTCGGCTGCTCAGGGTCAACCTACCCATCAACCATTGGTGTTCCTCAGGGCAGTATTTGGCCCTCTCCTCTTTATCATCTACATTAATGACCTCCCAAATGCCTCCCAACACCTCAACCAATTCTATTTGCTGACGACACAAACCTTCATTTACTCCAGTCCTGACCCCCTTGCTCTAAATGCCACAGTAAATACTGAGCTAAATAAAGTCCATCTTTGGCTAACTGCCAACAAACTCACCCTTAACATTGACAAAACTTTTAATTCTGTTTGGCAATAATCCTCTAATCAAATATAATCTCAAGATTAACAATACCCAATTTGTAACAAATTAGATGGCAAATTCCTGCGCATTCTCTCATTTACCACAAGTGAATTTCCAGGGACACATTCTCAATATATCAAAAAAAGTTTTCAAAACTGTTGGCATTCTTCCTAAGACCAGATATTATGTACCACGCCCTACCCTGGTGAATCTTATTACTCCCACCTTAGGTCTATCCAACTATCTCACTATGGTATTTGTGCTTGGGGTTCTACTACCCAAAATCATTTAACGTCCTCCTAATCACTCAACACAAAGTGCTATTAGGACAATATCAACTCTGGCACCAGACATCACTCGGTACACCTACTCAAAATGTGAATCTGTAGATATCTAAGTCACTGCACATTCTCCCATGTGTATTATACATATATAAAACGCTGAACTGTGTAATGCCAATCCTGACCTCAAAGCTTCATAGAAGGCTGTAACAGAAACCATGAGCACCACACCAGAAATAAAATACAGTTTTGACTATTCCTAGATTACGACTTAATCAATCTAGAAATGCGTTACAAATCAAGGGACCCAGAATGATGTGGAATGACCTTCCCAACCATGTTAAAGACTGTAACCCTCTCAACCAGGTTTAAGAATAAAAACTAAGGCACTACCTAATAAATTCCCTGTAACCTACCTTACCTCTCTATTGTCAACCAATGTCTGTTTTTTTTTAAATGACACTGTTTGTCGACCGAATGTATTTGTGCTGCTTTTTCAGCCATGTTCCCCCTTCTTAACTCCTTTTTTATTTGTTCTCAACTCATTTTATGCCTTATGCTTAATTAGTATTAAACCCTAGTCATTTAAGTTTTTCATGCCCGAAACGCTTTGCGTAATAGTGGATATAGGCATTGTATGTACTAGCCCAATCTATAAATCCATCACCCTTTGTAAAATCTCTTGTATGTATGGACCTTACCTAAATAAACATTTTGTTTTTGATTTGATTTGATTTTGATTCATACCTTGCAAGCTCACTCAAGATAACATATGTCTATTTGCAATATCAAAGGAAGACTTAAGATCTAGGAAGGAGGTATATGACTTTTCAGTGTGCAGGGTAAGAAAGGTGGTGATGCAATGATGCACACTCCTTCCATGCATGAAGCCATATATCTGGGGGGATAGCAAGGTTCTTATTCTATGGAGGAGACGGTTTAGGAACATTCTCTCGAATGTTTTGCAAATGCAGTCTAGTAAGGGAAACTGGGCGGAAAGCATTCTCTTGATTTTGCTTGGGAATTGGAATGATTTTACTGTTGGTCCAAGAGATGGAGAGATTGCTGAAATTGAGGGAATACAGAGAACATATACGGCACGCATAAACGAGATAAAGCACCTAAATTATTGGGATCGTCTCAAAGCTCTCGAAATGTACTCACTAGAAGGAGATGAGAGAGATATCAAATGATATACACATGGAAATACTGGAGGGTCAGGTCCCAAATCTGCACAGTAAAATAACAATGTACTAAAGTGAACGATATGGAACAAAATGGAAGAAAATGCAGAATTTATTTCAGATATTATCAGATATTATGTCCTAACTCTGCTCTCACTCTCTCTATTATGCTACTAATCTATCCCTGATCTTGCATTATGGTATCTGTGCATGGGTTCTACCACTGCAAATCACCTCAACCCATCATACCCAGCAATATTCTGCTATCAGAATAATAACAAACTCTTGCTTTCAGACAACACTCAGTCGCCGGGCTGTTTAACCCCAAACATGCTAAATCATTAATCCCTCCACACAATTCTCTTGTGTCAACTACATCATACAAAACCCTGTTCTTTAATGCAAATCCTGCTCTGAAACTCTTCTGACAGATGTAATAGACCAATTATCACCACACCAGAAATAAATATCTCTTTGATATCCCCAGGAGTCAGAACTTAATCGTGTTTAAACACTCTATGCATATATAAGGGACCTACGTTTATGTGAACTCACTCCTACATGATATTGAAAAGTGTCCAACTTTTACGTCATTCAAAACAGATACTAAAAAGTACTCTAATTTCTCTCTTCATAGTTTCTACTTACTTTTTGTTAAAATTGCTACTTGTATCTTTTCTACCCAACTCTTCCAATCTTGTATTGTACCACAACTTGAACATCTTTACCATTGTGATCATTGCTGTCATCCTTATATGTGCTGCTCAATCTGCTGTCTGGTGTCTATTAATCTTGTTTAAATTACCAATCAAGCTGTTAAAGTAATCAGTCAGAGCTTTAATATACCAATGTGCTTTAATA
>WNGS01117769.1:0-10012 GCA_020271785.1 Procambarus virginalis
TCAGCGGGGCACTGTTCGAGAAATGTTCCAATGTAATCAGTTTTGTGACTGGTTGTAAACCGTTTCATTCATCAACAGAGGGTTGGCAGCAGGATTAACGAGCATTCGGCCTTTGTTGATGAGGACGGCTGCGTGTTGCACAACTGATGATTTGTTAACATTTCTTGTTGAGTGTGCACGTGATGGTCTCTGTTCAAACGGCATCTCTGTAAATGCTTAGCAATGTAATACAAATATAAGTAATTTCCAACAGAACCTAAACACCTAACCCAACCTAACCTAAGCCAGGCCTAACTATTCACCAAATTCTAGTAAATATTTATTTACATCCCAGAAACTGCCGATTTTGAACACACAATATCTTCAAATTACTGAAAGTGCCCTAGAGGTTGAATCCCCGCTTGGACGAACCTGAGGACGGGCTCTTCTCTCCATAAACATGGTGTTTGGTGAACAAATCCACAAGGGCCGTGACGAGAGTTCGAACCTACGTCCGAGAGGATCCCAGACGCTGCCTTAATCAACTCAGCTACGATTTGTTCATTTGATGCTTCACGCTATTATGATATGTGTGTGTAATGGTGTTTGGTGCCTGTATTAATGTGCTCTTGGCCCATTGTTGGCGAGACCCCGTGACAGCTTGGGGCGTCAGGAACGTATCCTTGCACGCTACTTATCCCGACCTTGTTGACACCAGGTACCTGATGACCCACCGAGACGCCACCTCCCCCACCTACACCGCCCCCCTTCACCACCTGGCTGTGGGACGAGGGGTCAAGAGTCAGGCCATATACTCTGGCATCTCCCACGGAGACGACCTCGCTCTTATCTTCTCCCTGCCTTACGATCTGGGCCAACCAGGGCCTAGAGATATTAAGATGTCAGAACTTCTTACCTCCATGTGGGCAACCTTCGCCCACACAGGGTGAGTGTGTCTTGGATTAAGATAAATACGAGACACTAGAAGTGAAGAGACGACGACGTTTCAGTCCGTCCTGGACCATTCTCAAGTCGACTTGAGAATGGTCCAGGACGGAACGAAACGTCGTCGTCCCTTCACTTCCTAGTGTGTGGTTTGGTCAACATTTTTGAGCCACGTTATTGTGACTCCTCGTCTGTAAATACGAGAGTAGTTAATATGGTGGACTTCAGTCATTCATACTTAGAAGCTTTGTTATATGAGCAAAGAGTGTTTTGGCCTTGACAAGATGTTTTGTTGAACAGGCAGATTAACTGAGTTCTTTCTGGCTTATGTATCAATAACCTTTTCTCAATACTCTACGCTAAGTAGTGATATACATGGGATGTTCTCCAGGCGGAGGTGAACCAGTGGGTAAAGCTTGCGAGGCAGGATATGTTGTCATTACAAAAATATTGTTTTAGGCGTCTACTGTGTCTCTTACTACTGCAGGGTCCCCACGAAGCTGAACTGGTGCTTCATCATTTCATACCTTTCGGGGCTCCGTGTGTAGCTATTTAATCTCTTAGGTTCATGTAGCATAATAAGTCTCTCAAGTATGTATGCTGCTGTGGATAGCGCAGGAGCCAGAGGCATTGTCAGTGACGATGAGGCACAGGAACATGGCTGACAACGGGCCAGGACAGACCAGAACCTTGTCAATTGTTTTATTTTCATATTTGTGGGTTCTACTCACCTAGTTGTGCTTGCGGGGGTTGAGCTTTGGCTCTTTGGTCCCGCCTCTCAACTGTCAATCAACTGGTGTACAGATTCCTAAGCCTACTGGGCTCTATCATATCTACATTTGAAACTGTGTATGGAGTCAGCCTCCACCACATCACTGCCTAATGCATTCCATCTGTTAACTATTCTGACACTATTCTCGTGTGCCCATTGCAAGTCTTGCATACCTGCATCAGGACAGGACGTGTAAATATGCGTACCTTCATGACTTGCTTAAGTGACCCCATGCAATTGCAGGTCCCTTCCATCTGCAAATCTATGAATAATTTGTACTGGCGGTACTCCTCGTGATGAACCATGTTGTATAGGAGGGAGTACCACTGGGAGTACCACTGGTACTCCTCAAGTAAGCCATAATATATGTGCCTCTGACCACAGGGTCATGAGTACACAGAGGCCTCTCATGCCCTGGATGCTATTGCAGGTCCCCCCAGGGTCCAGACGTGGCAGCTACAGGGATGCCAAAGTGGATGCCACTAGTGCCTGGGGAGCCAATATCTTACTACAGCATATCCTTCAACCCAGGCATGTCCTCCACGCCCTTCAGGAGCAAGGTAAGCTTCACACCTCATCCGTGCCAGTAGCAACATAAGTTTTGCAGTTGAGAAACATGCAAAAACTTACTTCATATAAGACAATGGCAAGTGCAAAACCCATAAGCTTCCTTAACAAAAATTCTTCAAATATGTTGGATTACGATAACTTCATTCATTTATAATTATCAATTACAGCATTTTATTTGCCTTAATATTTTATTCTCTTCTAGAGCTCGATAAATAATTGAATTAGAAGGATGTGGCATTTTCTGTTAATGAGATTTTATAATCAATGACGAAATCTAGTAAAAGAACACATAGATAAATAAGAGCAGGGACAATTAACATCTAACGATTGTTTCCAACAAGACACGGAATCACAGAGCTCTGATTATATTTATAGGGGAAGATGCTTTCATATATAAAGAAATAATCATCTCTTGTAGGAAAAAAGATTATTTGCGTTTCAATACTTTACATTAATTATAATTAAAGGAACAAGTCCTTGTGACACTAACCCCTTTGAGCGGAGCCAGGTAGTGTGCAACCCGTCCCAGGCAGAATGTCCCAACAGCTCAGAACATTCTTATTCACCTTCTTCTTCTTCTCTTCTTGAGAATATATCACGCGTGGTCAAGATCCTGCTATTACTTTTTCCTAATATCATTGCTTACAGTACTGAGGCTGATAATGGACAGTTCCCAATTCCAGCTATTAAGGTTCATTCTACCAACAGCCTCCAAGTAAGCACACTGGGATGTGGGTTTACTAGGATGCTGTTGCACCCATCTCTCACTGTCTAGTTTTCAGACGGCTCTATCCATTATATGATCCACGAGTCCCCCGACAGTTGTAATATCTTGATTTTGCTACTTGAGTGACATCATTAGTTTTAGTATGTTCTATCTGGCCTCATAATTAAAATTAGTGAGCTGAGGGTATATGTTTGTGAATAAAAGAAAGGCATTTTTGCAATCATGGAAACCATGGATAATATGAATACCAATTAAATAATTGCCGAGTATAAGATAAGGCGTATACAATAAATTTGTTCCTATAGAAAGGATCTACAGGAAAGGAGGACTGACTGTTATTGGAAAACAAATTAAAACATTGGTAAACATGCAGGTAATTTGCAGAGAAAGTGATTCAAAGAATATTTGAATACTGTAATAGTATGGCAAACATTGACATAATTAAAGGAAAACACTTTTGGAGAAAAATACCAAAGGCTTCAAATGTAATTTTGCCAAAATAGAATATTTAAATTTGTGAATAATTAACTAAACAAGAAATATTGAGGGTGATGTAAATGCAGTATTTTAAGACCTTTTCCTTAGGTAATTTCTACTGACACTGCACACGTATAAATTTTTACGTGAGAAATACCAATTTAATTTTATATAATTATCAAGAAAAGAAATTCAGAAGATTTCTTGAGAAATCGCGAAGGTTTTTTGAGAATTGAAAAGATTTTTGAGAAATTTAGAAGATTTCTTGTGAAAATGAGAATTTCTTGTGAAAATGAGAAGATTTCTTGAGAATTTAGAAGATTTCTTGAACCTGGCAAGAATTATCATACTTGTGGACAAAATAACAACAGAAAAATAACCATATATAATACATTACTTCAGATTCGTCTAAGAAAACATTCTAAACACATTAACAAAAATGTAAAGACAAAAACAGGGAAATAATGAGAAATCGAGTTGAACAAGTTAGTTAGGTAGAGAAGCGCTCCGTTGAGTGAAACAAAGATGACTTCTTCCCATGTCTTCACTCTCAGGAGCGGAATCTGTGGCGTCAGACGCTGACGTACCTGGACAACGCCTCGGAGACGTCGCTCGCCTATTTTGCCTCAACGTGGGTGCTGGTGGTGTTGCTGGTGGCGCTGCTGGTGGTGCTGGTGGTGGCGGGGTGTGTGTGTGGAGGATGAGGCGTAAGGATGAGTACCCTACAGACGGTCTCACCCTCAGGAGTCGCATCTCCCGCAACCCGTCGCCGTCCTCCACCCGCAGTGACTAGCTCTACTTCCTCCTCCAACGCTGCTACTACGTACACGCCCTCACATCAGTTGCTAGCTACACTCCCTCCTCCAGTACTGACTAGGTTATCAACGTGTTTCTTCATCTTCGACATGAAGGTGAAGAAACTTGAAGATCACCATCTTCAACAAATGGTGATCAAGGCATTATTTTTATTATGTGTAATATATATATTATTATAATATATATATATATATATATATATTAATATATTATATATATATATATATATATATTGCGTCTTGGGCACTAGTCCAACTTCAGAGGAATTCGAAGAAGTGTTTGACTTGTAACAATGTTCGAACCTGTCTGTGACATTCATCAATGTTTCCCATTGTCGTGTTTTTCAAGAGATCCATAACCATTAAGCACCTTTTTGTATTCATTTTTGTATCACCTATGCATATCTTGTATCCATCAAATACATAATAAAGCACAAAAAAGGAAGGGGTGGTAGAAAAAGCACACAGAACTGTATGTAGGGGATCTAACATTCCCTCTAATGCGGATCGTTTCCCCCGAATGCGTTATAAGTTCGCTCCGAGGCTATGAGTCCCCCTCTTCCAGCCAGAGTTATATATATATATATATATATATATATATATATATATATATATATATATATATAGTATATATATATATATATATTAGATTAGAAGATTAGACATCAGAGAGGAGCTGCATATAAAAAATCTAGACCAGCCAATCAATAACCAGTTTATACACAGTTACACTCTACTCACTTCAAGACCCAGGACCAATGCAAAAGTTAGACCGAATGACCCTGCAACAGGAAACGGAAGCACCAGAAGAACATAAACTGCCAACATGTCACACTGTATATTGATGCATTTAATACCTTATTAATCTCCCCAATGTAATGCCATTCATCCACATGTTCCTAACCACCTCACTATAAGAGGATATAACCAGGTGCTAAGCGCGGGGCTGTAACCAGTTACAGTCCCGTTCCTGTGCCTTGTAAGTCCACTACGGGCTCACCATAGCCCGTGCTACTTTGAAACTTTTGTTCTAAGTAGCTGAATCTAAACAACAACAACACGGTAGAATTTGTCTTTGAAAACGTGAGGAGTGACCATACGAAACGCATCACTAGCGTCAGACCCAATAAAAAGTAAAAATTAACTTTGGAGAGTTCATTTTTCAACATAAATGTCAACGAAATATGTTTAAAAGAAAGACTGCTACCAATATTATATATACTTATATATATATATATATTATATATATATATATATATTATATATATATATATATATATTATAATATATATATATAGTTTGGTGTTTGTGTGTGTGTGTGTGTATGTGTCATCTTGCACGATCACTACCATGCAAGATGAACGTGTTCCACAGTATCCAAACTGAGTGACTATTTATAAACTAATATTTTTTGTGTAATAAATATATGTAAGTTGATATATGAGTTGCCAGAAGGCGAGGGCCGAGGCGATGGATCGCAGGCCACAAGCCAAAAATCCTCATTAAGTCCCAAGTGCGCAAGTTTCCTCACTGTTAAAAAGTCGAACTGTAAAACCCGCGTGAAACGTTTAGTATGGATTGAATCACAGAGAAATGGAGAGGTGGATGTTGAACATTTCAGTCTGTTTCTGAGAAAGGCTCTGTGACCAGCCCAAACGTTCAATATTCACTTTTCCATCTCTCTGTGGAGTTTTCCCGCATAATATATATATATATATAGATAGATATATATATATATATATAGCATATATATATATATATATATATATATATATTATATATCTATATATAATCTTCACTACTGAAATGAATAGTTAGGGGAACATTTCTTGAAATGGTCCTTGGAAGGTCTTGGGACGACCATACTTGGAATTTCTTGCCGAGGTTTGGGAAAGAGGGAGTTTCTCTCTCTCGTGGCTTATTACAGTAAGTTTCAGTTATTTTCTTTCTGGCTCACCTTCGTCTTGGTCTCACCTCAGTGACACACACACATACATCTCACATGTTGCTAATAACCTGAAGGGGATATAACATTGAGGAGAAAAACATGAGGAGAAAAACACTGAGGAGAAAAACACTGAGGAGAAAAACACTGAGGAGAAAAACACTGAGGGAGAGAAAACATTCAGGAGAAAAACATAGAGGAGAAAAACATTCAGGAGAAAACATTGAGGAGAAAAACAATTGGAGGAGGAAAAACACTGAGGAGAAAAACATTCAGGAGAAAAACACTGAGGAGAAAAACATTGAGGAGAAAAACACTGAGGAGAAAAACACTGAGGAGAAAACAACACTGTAAGGCCATAAACACTGAAGGGAAATATCTTTGAGGAAAAAAATACATGAGGGGGAAAAAGTTCAAGGGAAGACATAACATTGGAAAGGGAATAACAATGCAGGGCTAACTAGGTATTAGTTGGGGAAGCTTCTGCTGGAGCCTGGACCCTCCAGGCCACCAGACATGGCGTCACAATCTATATGCTTCCAACCATCACCTTTACTGCTCTCAGTTCATCTTCTTACTCTCCATTCTTTTAATATTCCTCTCTCTCCTTTAACCTTTTTCCCCCCTTCCTCTTCCCATCACACTCTCACCATCATTTCCCCTCCCCCCCCCTCTCTCTCTCGTCTCTCATCCTCTCCTCTCATCCTCTCTCTCTCTCATCTACCTTCCTCTTCTCTCTCATCCTCCACTCTCTCCCTTCCCTCTCCCACCTCGGCAACCATTCCTCGAGAGGAATCCATATAAAGTTTAGTCGCAGGAAAGCGAATGTGGCTTTGGGGTATGATTTATGAGAGCCTTATTACACCGTAGTTCATACCATCCCACAGTCCTGGGAAGTTGGTGTGTGGTGGGAGGGAGGACCCACAGTCATGGGGGGTTGGTGGTGGGAAGGCCGGACCCACAGTCATGGGAGGGCTGGTTATGGGAGGGGCGGAACCCACAGTTGATCTGTGGGAAGACGTAGAGAGTAATGGGGGAAAAGCGACTCCAAATAAGGTTTGCTTCTGCCAGTATAGGGCAGATCGCAGGGTAGGGCAAGGGGGTCAGTGTGTCGTGTGCGAAGTGGGAAATGAGGCTTTAGAAGAGTCGTTGTTACTAGTATATAAATTTCCGGCTGTAGTCACAGAGGGAGAAGGTGATGCTCGCGCTATCGGTGGCCCACAGCTTTCATATAGTCAGTTTTCGAATATCCTTTGCTGGGGAAAACATGCTCTAAATTGGTGGGTCAGAGATTACACGAACCGATAGCTAACAGAGAGATGTTCTTGAAAGTTGCTGTAAGTGGTCACGTACATCACGTACAATCACGTACTCAGAACGTTTGGCCGAGAGAGAGAGATGAGAGCTGAGAGGACGAGAGAGAGAGGAGATGAGAGCGAGAGAGAGAGGAGGAGAGGAGGGAGAGAGAGAGAGAGAGGAGAGAGCTAGTACGAGAGAGAGCGGGCGAAGAAAGGAAGGAGGGCCTGGAGGCGCCTGAGAGAGGTTGCGAAGGATTAGGAACTAGGGAGAGCCAGACTACCAGGCGGACTGGACACGGAGAAACCCAGGTAAGTGGTAAAAATGGCAAGTAAAAAGTGGGATAGCAGAGCGAAGGAGAGCAAGAAAGACAGAAGAGGGTGATAAGGTAGGAACTGGAGTACAGGAAAAAAACTCAAGTACGTATGAGGAGTGACGAGGGCATACGTAGGAGGAGGGAGAGTGGGGAGGGGGGGGGGACCTCCAGATCGCAGCCTTTCACATTTCCCTAGAGGTAATTACTCCTCCCCGTCACTCACAGTAAAGCCCCTCACACCACCGGACTCTAGGCACTCCCTCAGCTGACCTTTACCTATAGGAGCGCTACCCTTACCTTCCTCCGTGGCTTAGCACCTTACTGCCCACTCCACCTGCCAAAGCCTCTTACTACCAGCGTTAACAACTCAGAACAGTCGACATTAACGAGCACACCGTGAGGTCGCCTCGCCACACACCTCCTGATTGGCTAACTTTGTACTGGTAATGAGCTCTCACTGTTCCAGAGCACCTCTGCAAAAGAATTCAGGCCACAGGATTTGACTTCTTACTTAAGAAGTAAAAGGTCTTAAACGCTTTCTTAAGAGTTTCCAAGTCGAATAATGAGATGTTTTCTCCCTGGCTGCCATTACGATACCCATTTGGGCTGCTTGAAAGACTATGTGTATTTACTATTTGTATTTACTATTTGTGCCTGCAGAATCGAGCTATTATGAATGCAAATGTTGCACCAATTTTACAAGAAATGGATAGAGAAGAGGCGGTGAGCTACAGACAAGCCATCCCCTGCAAATTGCACGAAAGAATAATAGTTAAGGCTAGTTACACACCCGGAGAGTAATTTGGTTACTGACTGACAAAACGTCAACATGGCTTCAGGGAAGCGGAAACATGCCTAACAAAATATCGTATTTCTATGACAAAGTAACGAAAAATAAGGCAAGGCCAAGAGAACGTTCGGCAGATTGCAGACTTCGGACTGCCAAATAGCTTCTGACACAGTACCTCTACAACATAATTGAGAGGCAAGTGGGAGTAGATGGAGGAGCACTGACATGAGAAGGGAATTACCTAACAGACAGGAGTCCAGAGTAGCAGTAAGAGGGTGATAAGTCGAACACCAACAAGCGGAGGTACCTCAAGGCGTCGGTGCAGCGTCCCATGCTATTTATCATTAACGTCTGAAGACGTATCTGAAGGAGTTGAGTCTTCTATGGCGATGTTTGTAGACAATGCTAAATTATGAGAAAACCTGAGACAGAGGAGGATTGTAAGATTCTGCAAGATGACTTAAACAAGTTTGTACAGTTGATCCGAGAAATGGCTGCTGGATTTCAACACCAGCAGTGTAATTTGGTGGGGAATGGGAACGGTAACAGGAGGGACCAACAGGACTTGTATACAACGAAGGGGAAATTATCAATAATTTAACATTTAATGCTCAGAAGCAAAACAGAAGTGAACATGGACAAAATACAGGGCGCACTGAACAGATGAATACGAGACAAAGGAATAGATACACAGATGACTACAAGACAGAAGAATAGATATACAGGAAATCAAAAGGAGCCAAAAACACAAGTGTGAGAACGGTATAGTTTCCAAAGTAAAGGATCAGCCAAAACTATTTAGAACATATGAATTTTGTTTCCAAGCATCAACACGGATTCAGCAAAGGAGAAAAGCCTGCTTGAGCAAGTTTTTAGAGTACTTACAAGGACAATACTAGTAATAACACCACGTTATTGGTAGATATAACACTAATACACACCGTATGTTTTGCCAGTATCATTCTCTGTTATTTGTTTCCTAAGCTGTTACAGCTGTTTACTTCAGCACTACTGTAACAACTTGTATATATTACTGATAATTAGAGCTAATCTAAATCTAAAGTATGATTAGCGTATATTCTATATTAATTACTTGTCATGAATTTTAAATGTGATTTGAAGCTCAACAATAACAAATTGAAGAGAATATATGAACTGTAGACTATACAATATCAAACAATATACACTCAGGCTCTGGGCTCATATCAAACAATATACACTCAGGCCCTGGGATTTTATGCAACACATATGCACTCATGCCCTGGGCTCATATCAAACAATATACACTCAGGCCCTGGGCTTTTATCAAACAATATACACTCAGGCCCTGAGGCTTTTACCAAACAATATACACTCAGGCCCTGGGCTTATATCAACAAA
>WNGS01117769.1:11012-29467 GCA_020271785.1 Procambarus virginalis
TCCCCCCCAACCCCAGTATTTCTTCTTCCCTCATCACGATAACATCTTCAATAATCAGCATCTTTATCTCCGTAAACATCTTTACATCATCTATATTCTCCTTTCATCCCTCCCCTCCCCAACATCCTTCCCCATTTCCCAGCAACACACCCTCCTCATGACCCCTAACACCCCCTCCCCATGACCTCCCCCCTTACCCTAACACCCCCTCCCCTATGACCCCTAACACACCCTCCTCTATAATCCCTCACAAACACTGCCCATTTCCTCTAGTAAACTCCCCGTGTCCTCCCTACCCACCACACGCCCTTTCCCGTCTCTCTCCCTCCCTGACATATGCCCCTTTCCCCTGTCTCTTTCTTTGGTGCCCACACGTTGTCTCCACTCTTCCTTTCCCCCTGTCTGCACACACACACCCTTCCCACCTCTCTATCCCTGCCTTCACACTCCCTTCCCCTTTCAGGGTAACCAAAAGGTTACACTGAAAGGGACCTTTACACTGAAAGAGACATTCTGGGACTAAAGGTTATGCCCAGATGCAAGTCTGTCATCTGAACTTATGTTTTCAAAATCAATATCTTAATTCACTATTTTTTTTATTATTACATTAGGTGCATCTGCATTAGTGCAGCTAGCTACCCTAGACTATATGAAGGGGGTACAGTGTGTCAAAAAAGCTAACTAGGTGATGCTAAAAAATCCCCATCACCAGGATAGTTAGTCATACAGATGGCATGTGTTAAGCAGTCTGCACTGGCAGACTCCGGATGCATTTTTGAGGATATCATCAACACACGACTGAATAAGGTAGCAGTGGTAATAATAAAGGTCCCCCATCTCGCAGGATGGTTAGTCATACAGGGCCATATGATTAGTAGCCTGCACTGGCAAATTTTGGGTACACTGTGAGGATATCTTCAAGAATACGAGAGTGAATAAAGTAATTGCAAAGCTCCAGGTACCTCATGCCAACTGGTTTGAAAGGTCTAATAACTGGGCATTCAGTGATGTAGTGCGGGAGATCGTGCCGTAGTTCCTGCTCACAGAGTTTGCAACTCGAGTGCTCAGGATTGGGAGATCCTTCACCTGTAGCCACAGGTAACGGTAACCCAACCTGATCCTTGCAACCACTGTCTCGCAGTCTAGTGGACGTTCTTGTGCTGGCCATAGATGTAGGTTTAAGATCTGAACAAATTCATCGCTTTTTATGCTAGTACTTTCAGGTCGTTGGGAGTCAGTAAGTTCTTTCCTATCAGATCTGAATGTTTTGGACCAATTCAGTTTTGACAGCAGAGATGGGGATACCTAGATCTAATTCAACTTCATTCTTGTTGCATGCTAATTTGGTTGCAATGTGTCTCATTATGATGGGTTATATTATGTGTGAAGGTATCCATACAAAGGAGGTTCGAGACCCTTTACTCTGTTCATCAATTAGGTCATTTATAATTGAGAGTATGAGGTCTTGCTGTCGATCTTCCAAGAGAAGTTTTCGATTCCTTGAAGAGCGACTTTGAATCACAGAATATTATTCCTCCTCCAATTTTTTTTAATGTACAGTAGCTAAGTGTAGTGCCGCAAGATCTGTTTGTGTGGAGGTCAGCCAGTGTTTAACCTGACACTGACAATCTTTGTGCAAATATTATTTCTATAAAACCTACATGCCGCTGCAGTCCGTCCAGTAGAGGATTGGACTGAGCCGTCGGTGTAGACACATTGCTCGTGATATCTTAAACTCTCGATGGAGGAGGCAATTGTTTCAAGAGTGACAGCTTTGAGAAGAGCAAGATTCTCATTATCTTTCTTGGTGATAGGTTGTGTGTGATACTTGAATGGTGGGGGTACAGATAAAGAGGATATCAGAGACTGGTAGATTGCACTTAAAAGGCATGTTAAGTTTAATGAGATTGTAAGCATTGTTGCTCAGCCAATTATCATAAAAGGAGTGAGTTGGTATATCGGCACCGGTCAAAGGGTGTTAACAGCACTAAATAATTTGTCTCTGAGCAATGCAGGAGATGTAGGGTCTCTCATGACTTTAAGGCAAAATGTGGGGTTGACTTGCATTATTCTCTCTAGTATGGTTGGAATCTTCAGTTCTTCCGCATTGTGATGATTCTTGTGCATCTTGGGGCACCAAGTATTATCCTCATGGCCTCATTCTGTACTACTTCAAGTTTGTCCAACACAGAGGAGGGGAAATTAATTAATTAAGTGCAGAGCATTATAATCAACGAGAGACCTAACGAACATCATATAGAATAATCTAACATATTTATTATTGATACCAATATTCTTACCAGTAAGTGTTCTCAATGGTTTTAGTCTTTCTTTTAACCTACAGAGTAGATCATTTACAATGTCACTGTTAATACCAACTCAAGGTATTTGTGCTGCCTACACGGTTCAATGTTCTGGTTGTTGACTTGAAAGTTATAGGGACAGAGTATTCTCTCGGGGATGGAGAACTCTGGATTTTGGTATAGAGATAACAAGACCACTTCAATGCTTTTAGCAGCGAATGAATCAAGTACAGCTTGCAGTCTAGTTTGGGAATTTGCAACATTGCATATATCATCGGCATAACAAATGACGGCTTCAAGCGTAGTGTGGGAATATCAATTGTTAATTTATGCATCTGAACATTGATGAGTGTAGGACTTAGCACTCCCCCCTGGGGTGTACCCAACTCAAAGGTTGCACAAAGTTTACTTTTGGCCCCCTTGAAAAGGACTGAGGCGTTCTGTTACTCAGGTAACACCCTAGCCATGTCAACAGTCTTCCCCTTAACTCCAAAAGAGGCTAGCTGTTCTAGGATTATTCTCTGTTTGCTGTATCCAAAAGCAGTTGGAGATCAATAAATTGCCGCCTGAGAGTTTGGTCCCTCTATGATAAAATACTCAGCAAAGCAAAGTTTGTGTGCTTCTTCCAGGGAGAAAACCATACAGGTTAGGGGCAAGGTGGGGCTTGAGTTGAAACATTAGTCTGTCGATTTTTTTTTTATTAATTCCTTAGGTACATCTGCATTAGTGGCAGCTACCCTAGACTATATGAAGTGGAGTACAGTGTGTCAAAAAAAAAAAGCTAACTAGTGGATGCTAGAAAATCCCCATCACACATGGATGGTTAGTCATACAGAGGCATGTGATAAGCAGTCTGCACTGGCAGACTCCGGATGCATTTTGAGGATATCATCAACACAAGATTGAATAAGGTAGCGGTGGTAATTAAGGTCCCCATCTCGCAGGATGGTTAGTCATACAGGGCCATATGATTAGTAGCCTGCACTGGCAATTTTGGGTACACTGTGAGGATATCTTCAAGAATACGAGAGGTGACTAAAGTAATTGCAAGCTCCAGGTACCTCATGCCAACTGGTCGGAAAGGTCTAATAACTTGGCATTCAGTAATGTAGTGCGGGAGATCGTGCCGTAGTTCCTGCTCACAGTGTTTGCAACTGGAGTGCTCAGGATTGGGAGATCCGTCACCTGTAGCCACCTGCCACAGGTAACGGTAACCCAACCTGATCCTTGCAACCACTGTGTCGCACAGTCTAGTAGTCTCGTCGAGAATATCATTTAAAGCTTATGTGTAAATCTATGGACTTGGCGCTTAACATTTCGCATTCACAGACTTCGTGAAGGTGGGATATTGGGGTCGTGTCTGCCCTTTAAGGGGGCAAGACGCCGACTTCCCTGTGACACTCATGATAAAATAAACTCTATTCATGTCCGGGCGGTGGTGGGTATGTGTGCCTGCGGGCCGCTCCAAGCAACAGCCTGGTGGACCAAACTCTCACAAGTCAAGTCAAGTCTGGCCTCGGGCCGGGCTGGGAGTAGAAGAACTCCCAGAAACCCCACCAACCAGGTATCAACCAGGTAACATAAACAGACATTTTCTTTATAAATGTAAGAGTTGATTTGTGTCCATGGTTAGGCTGAGGTTAGGGTAGGCGTTTAGGTTCTCTTAAAATTCTTGTAGTACATTGGTGAAGCATCTACAGAGGTGCCATCGAACATAGGACAAGAGCAAATTTCTGTTGGAGAATGTTTCAAAAGTAATCAGTTGTGATCAGTGTGTACACCAGCCCGTCCTCGTCAACAAAGCCACAATGGTCATTCCATGCAGCCGCCAAACCCCTTATTAAGAATGAAGAACGGTATATACACATATCACGACTGATGCCTTCGAACATTTCTCGAACAGTGCTTCGCTTGACGATCTCTGTTCGAATCACAACTCTTTAAATGCTTCACCCACGTACTATATATGTGTAAATAATTGCTAACAGAACCTAAATACTAAACTTAGCCTATGCCTAAATGTGCACAATAGACTAATGTATAAAATAATTTATATTTGAGAAAAATTTTCTATTTCGAATGAACAACGTGCTAACATTGATGCATGCGTCTTTGGAGTCGGCCGCTGGATGAAATGAACATAGCCTGAAGACCGGGGGTTGCCAACCTTTCCTCAAGCCAGGCTCGTTTAAATCAGCGGCTGTCCCCCAAGAGGCATTCATAAATGTTAAGTATTGTGAATTAAAAATTAAGTTTGTTCTCATATAAATTAATATTATTATATATTCAGTTCCATATATAATGAGCATAAGTTGGGTAAGGTGCTTAGGTTCTGTTGGCTATTATTTGATTTGTAGTAAGTGAGTAAAGCATTCACAGCAATCACGTCCTCAGACCAAGTCCATTCCATCCAGCGGTCGACCACACAGACGCATTCATAAACTTTTACATGCTATTCAGTCAAAATAGGAATTTTCTCAAATATAAATTAAAATTATAATACATTAGCATAATGGTGCATATATAGGCATAGGTTAGGTAAGGTGATTAGGTTCTGTTGGCGATTCATTTGTATTTGTAGTACGTGGGTGAAGCATTTGCAGCGTTGTGGTTTGAACAGATGTCGTCAGCGGAGCACTGTTCGAGAAATGTTCCAATGTAATCAGTTGTGACTGGTGTGTAAACCGTTTTCATTCATCAACAGAGGGTTTGGCAGCAGGATTAACGAGCATTCGGCCTTTTGTGATGAGGACGGCTGCGTGTTGCACAACTGATGATTGTTAACATTTCTTGTGATGTGCACGTGATGGTCTCTGTTCAAACGGCATCTCTGTAAATGCTTAGCAATGTAATACAAATATAAGTAATTTCCAACAGAACCTAAACACCTAACCCAACTAACCTAAGCCAGGCCTAACTATTCACCAAATTCTAGTAATATTTAGTTACTCCAGAAACTGCCGATTTGAACACACCATATCTTCAAATTACTGAAAGTGCCCTAGAGGTTGAATCCCCGCTTGGACGAACCGGAGGACGGGCTCTTCTCTCCATAAACATGGTGTTTGTGTGAACCAATCCACAAGGGCCGTGACGAGAGTTTCGAACCTACGTCCGAGAGGATCCAGACGCTGCCTTAATCAACTCAGCTACGAATTTGTTCATTTGATGCTTCAGGCTATTATGATATGTGTGTAAGGTGTTTGGTGCCTGTATTAATGTGCTCTTGGCCCATTGTTTGGCGAGACCCCGTGACAGCTTGGGGCGTCAGGAACGTATCCTTGCACGCTACTTATCCCGACCTTGTTGACACCATGTACCTGGACCACCGAGACGCCACCTCCCCCACCACACGCCCCCTTCACACCTGGCTGTGGGACGAGGGGTCAAAAGTCAGGCCATATACTCTGGCATCTCCCACGGAGACGACCTCGCTCTTATCTTCTCCCTGCCTTACGATCTGGGCCAACCAGGGCCTAGAGATATTAAGATGTCAGAACTTCTACTCCATGGGGCAACCTTCGCCCACACAGGGTGAGTGTGTCTTGGTAAGATAAATACGAGACACTATAAAGTGAAGAGACGACGACGTTTCAGTCCGTCCTGACCTTCTCAAGTCGACTTGAGAAGGTCCAGGACGGACCAAAACTTCGTTGTCCCTTCCTACTGCCTAGTGTTTGGTTTGGTCATCATTTTTTGAGCCACGTTAATTGTGACTCCTCGTCTGTAAATACGAGAGTAGTTAATATGGTGGACTTCAGTCAGTCCTACTTGGAGAGCTTTGTATATATGCGCACAGAGTGTTTTTGGCCTTGACAAGATGTTTTGTTGAACAGGCAGATTAACTGAGTTCTTTCTGGCTTATGTATCAATAACCTTTTCTCAATACTCTACGCTAAGTAGTGATATACATGGGATGTTCTCAGGCGGGGTGGAACCAGTGGGTAAAAGCTTGCGAGGCAGGATATGTTGTCATTACAAATAATATTGTTTTAGGCGTCTACTGTGGTCTCTTACTACTGCAGGGGTCCCCACGAAGCTGAACTGGTGCTTCATCATTTCATACCTTTCGGGGCTCCGTGTGTAGCTATTTAATCTCTTAGGTGACATGTCGACACTAAATAAGTCTCTCAAGGTATGTCTCGTCTGTGGATAGCGCAGGGAGCCAGAGGCCATTGTCAGTGACGATGAGGCACAGGAACATGGCTGACAACGGGCCAGGACAGACCAGAACCTTGGTCAATTGGTTTATTTTCATATTTGTGGGTTCTACTCACCTAGTTGTGCTTGCGGGGGTTGAGCTTTGGCTTCTTTGGTCCCGCTCTCCTCACTGTCAATCACATGGTGTACAGATTCCTAAGCCTACTGGGCTCTATCATATCTACATTTGAACACTGTGTATGGAGGTCAGCCTCCACCACACACTGCCTAATGCATTCCATCTGTTAACTATTCGACACTATTCTCGTGTGCCCATTGCACGTCCTGCATACCTGCATCAGGACAGGACGTGTAAATATGCGTACCTTCATGACTTGCTTAAGTGACCACATGCAAATGGCAGGTCCCTTCCATCTGCAAATCTATGAATAATTTGTACTGGCGGTACTCCTCGTGATGAACCCATGTGTGGTATAGGAGGGAAGGACCACTGGGAAGTACCACTGTACTCCTCAAGGTAAGCCAAATATATGTGCGTATCCCCTCTGACCACAGGGTCATGAGTACACAGAGGCCTCTCATGCCCTGGATGCTATTGCAGGTCCCCCCAGGGTCCAGACGTGGCAAGCTACAGGGATGCCAAAGTGGATGCCACTAGTGCCTGGGGAGCCAATATCTTACTACCGCTATCCTTCAACCCAGGGCATGTCCTCCACGCCCTTCAGGAGCAAGGTAAGCTTCAACAGCCTCATCCGTGCCAGTAGCAACATAAGTTTTGCAGTTGAGATAGAAACATGCAAAAAAACTTACATATAAGACACTGGCAAGTGACAAAACCCCATAAGCTTCCTTAACAAAAATTCTTCAAATATGTTGGATTACGATAACTTCATTCATTTATAATTATCAATTACAGCATTTTATTTGCCTTAATATTTTATTTCTCTTCTAGAGCTCGATAAATAATTGAATTAGAAGGATGTGGCATTTTCTGTTAATGAGATTTTATAATCAATGACGAAATCTAGTAAAAGAACACATAGATAAATAAGAGCAGGGACAATTACATCTAAACGATTGTTTCCAAACAAGGACACGGAATCAAGAGCTAAACTGAGCAGCGGATAAACCCGGGCACCGCCGGGTATCCCTTTTAATATATAATAAAATTAACTCAGATGATAAAATACCAATTTTAATACACAGTAATAGGCATCATGTCTGCCAACAATCACTTATGACAAACGCAAAACCTGGAGGCCAAAGGTGAACAATGATGATCTCCAGGGTTGCAGGCTGTCTCAGAGACTTCAGTAATTAAACAAATTACAGTCGTCTGGATTAACTCTTAATAACGAGCTCGTCTGCATAGCCAGAAGACGTACTTATATATATATATTAATTTATTATCTCATAGGAATCAGCAAAATGTGACGTGCATTTTGACACAGTGAACAATCTAACTGAAAAAGAAGGTGTCTGAAATTTCTGAGATTAACAAAACAGATGACAGCTCAAAGAACTCTCGCAGTCGTGAGAAATTCACACCACTTGTAAACAAAAATAAATTCTAAACACCAAGAATGTCAGACAAAAATAGGTTAGAAAATATTTTGCAAATTAGGCGAAAATGCAAATGGCTTTCAGTAAGAGTTAAAAGGTCATGAAATTGAATTTCCGAAACATTGTAAGATGTTTAAAAAATTGTTCTTTCTACAAATTAGTCACAATTTAAGTTCTGATTTTTCTAGTAATTTAATTCTTCAATATTTTTATCATTGGCATGAGCTGAGTCAGATGTTAACATCACAGGTGACTGAGCCAGCTGTAACATCACAGGTGAGTGAGTCAGATGTTAACATCACAGGTGACTGAGCCAGCTGTTAACATCACAGGTGACTGAGCCAGCTGTTAACATCACAGTTGACTGAGCCAACTGTTAACATCACAGGTGACTGAGTCAGATGTTAACATCACAGTTGACTGAGCCAGCTGTTAACATCACAGGTGACTGAGCCAGCTGTTAACATCACAGGTGACTGAGCCAGCTGTTAACATCACAGGTGACTGACTCAGCTGTTAACATCACAGGTGACTGAGCCAGCTGTTACCATCACAGGTGACTGAGCCAGCTGTTAACATCACATGTGACTAACCAGCTGTTAACATCACAGGTGACTGAGCCAGCTGTAACATCACAGGTGACTGAACCAGCTGTTAACATCACAGGTGACTGAGCCAGCTGTTAACATCACAGGTGACTGAGCCAGCTGTTAACATCACAGGTGACTGACCCAGCTGTTAACATCACAGGTGACTGGCCAGCTGTTAACATCACAGGTGACTGAGCCAACTGTTAACATCACAGGTGACTGAGCCAGCTGTTAACATCACAGGTGACTGACTCAGCTGTAACATCACAGGTGACTGAGCCAGCTGTTAACATCACAGGTGACTGACTCAGCTGTAACATCACAGGTGACTGAGCCAGCTGTTACCATCACAGGTGACTGAGCCAGCTGTTAACATCACAGGTGACTGAACCAGCTGTTAACATCACAGGCGACTGAGCCAGCTGTTAACATCACAGGTGACTGAACCAGTTGTTAACATCACAGGTGACTGAACCAGCTGTTAACATCACAGGTGACTGAGCCAGCTGTTAACATCACAGGTGACTGAGCCAGCTGTTAACATCACAGGTGACTGAGCCAGCTGTAACATCACAGGTGACTGAGCCAGCTGTTACCATCACAGGTGACTGAGCCAGCTGTTAACATCACAGGTGACTGAACCAGCTGTTAACATCACAGGTGACTGAGCCAGCTGTTAACATCACAGGTGACTGAGCCAGCTGTTAACATCACAGGTGACTGACCCAGCTGTTAACATCACAGGTGACTGAGCCAGCTGTTAACATCACAGGTGACTGGGCCAGCTGTTAACACCACAGGTGACTGAGCCAGCTGTAACATCACAGGTGACTGAACCAGCTGTTAACATCACAGGTGACTGAGCCAGCTGTTAACATCACAGGTGACTGGGCCAGCTGTTAACACCACAGGTGACTGAGCCAGCTGTTAACATCACAGGTGACTGAGCCAGCTGTAACATCATAGGTGACTGAGCCAGCTGTTAACATCACGGGTGACTGAGCCAGCTGTTAACATCACAGGTGACTGAGCCAGCTGTTAACATCACAGGTGACTGAGCCAGCTGTTAACACCACAGGTGACTGAGCCAGCTGTTAACATCACAGGTGACTGAGCCAGCTGTAATGTCAGCTGGCTCACGAACGCATATTAGTACCGTTTGCTCTGCCTGCAATTTCGTTGTTTACTCAGTGATGACAATTCAAGACAAGTTTTGTAATTGCATAAACTGCAAAACATTTAACGTTTCGGAAGTTCCTGTTGCATAACGGTGCATTTAGGGCAGAATGAATGCAGCGTGAAATATATTGGGAAACATGATTAGCAAATTAATTCAAGGAAATAGGGCAATAGTTATATACTAACTAGTAAAAAAAAATAATTTGTACTTTGCGCTAAACTCCTTGAGTAGACTATCTATTTTACATCAACAAAACATCACACACACACACACACACACACACACACACACCACACACACCACACACACACACACACACACACACACACACACACACACACACACACACAGCCTTGCTTGATTTGATATTTACCCTAAATGAGTCGGATATAAGGGAAGTTAAGTTGGAAGCCCCCTTGGGAATGAGTGATCATAGTGTATTGAGCTTTGAGTACCTGGTTGAGCTAGGAATTATCACCCCCAAAAAAGAAATGGGAACCAAAGGGCTGGCGTACCGAAAGGGAAACTATGAGGAGATGAATAAATTCCTATGGGATATACATTGGGACACAGAACTCGGAACCAAGTCCGTACAAGACATGATGGACTATGTCACCCAAAAATGTCAGGAGGCTGTAAGCAGGTTTGTCCCAGCCCAACAGGAAAAAACAGAGAAGCAAAGGAAGAATCCGTGGTTTAATAGGGAATGTATGAAAGCAAAGGAGCTGAACAAAAGGGCATGGAGGAACTTCCGTAATAACAGAACACCAGAAAGTAGAGAGAGATACCAGAGAACCAGGAACGAGTATGTTAGTGTGAGAAGAGCAGCTGAGAAAAGGTATGAAAATGATATAGCTAATAAAGCCAAGACCGAACCAAAGCTACTACACAGTCACATCAGGAGGAAGACAACAGTGAAGGAACAGGTGATGAAACTTAGGGTGGGCGAGGACAGGTACACAGAGAATGACAAAGAGGTGTGTGAAGAACTCAACAGGTTCCAGGAGGTCTTTACAATAGAACAGGGAGATGTCACGGCGCTGGGAGAGGTGGCAGCAAACCAGGTGACCTTGGATAGGTTCGAAATTACAAGAGATGAGGTCAAGAAGCACCTATTGGAGCTGGATGTGAGAAAAGCTGTTGGGCCGGATGGAATCTCGCCATGGGTATTGAAAGAGTGTGCAGGAGCACTTTGCTTGCCACTCTCCATAGTGTATAGTAGGTCACTGGAAACGGGGACCTACCAGAAATATGGAAGACTGCTAATGTAGTACCAATATACAAAAAGGGTGACAGACAAGAGGCACTGAACTACAGGCCAGTGTCCTTAACTTGTATACCATGCAAGGTGATGGAGAAGATTGTGAGAAAAAACCTAGTAACACATCTGGAGAGAAGAGACTTCGTGACAACCCATCAACATGGGTTCAGGGAGGGTAAATCTTGCCTTACAGGCTTGATAGAATTCTACGATCAGGTGACAAAGATTAAGCAAGAAAGAGAAGGATGGGCGGACTGCATTTTTTTGGACTGTCGGAAAGCCTTTGACACAGTACCCCATAAAAGGTTGATGCATAAGCTGGAGAAACAGGCAGGAGTAACTGGTAGGGCGCTCCAGTGGATAAGGGAGTACCTAAGCAATAGGAAGCAGAGAGTTACAGTGAGGGGTGAGACCTCAGACTGGCGTGAAGTCACCAGTGGAGTCCCACAGGGCTCTGTACTTGGACCTATCCTGTTTCTGATATACGTAAATGATCTCCCAGAGGGTATAGACTCATTCCTCTCAATGTTTGCTGACGACGCCAAAATTATGAGAAGGATTAAGACAGAGGAGGACAGCTTGAGGCTTCAAGAAGACCTGGACAAGCTGCAGGAATGGTCGAACAAATGGCTGTTAGAGTTTAACCCAAGCAAATGTAATGTAATGAAGATAGGGGTAGGAAGCAGGAGACCAGATACAAGGTATCATTTGGGAGATGAAATACTTCAAGAGTCAGAGAGAGAGAAAGACCTGGGGGTTGATATCACGCCAGACCTGTCCCCTGAAGCTCATATCAAGAGGATAACATCAGCAGCATATGCCAGGTTGGCTAACATAAGAACGGCCTTTAGAAACTTGTGTAAGGAATCTTTCAGAACATTATATACCACATATGTCAGACCAATCCTGGAGTATGCGGCTCCAGCATGGAGTCCATATCTAGTCAAGCATAAGACTAAACTGGAAAAGGTTCAAAGGTTTGCCACCAGACTAGTACCCGAGCTGAGAGGTATGAGCTACGAGGAGAGACTACGGGAATTAAACCTCACTTCGTTGGAAGACAGAAGAGTTAGGGGGACATGATCACCACATTCAAGATTCTCAAGGGAATCGACAGGGTTGATAAAGACAGGCTATTTAACACAAGGGGCACACGCACTAGGGGACACAGGTGGAAACTGAGTGCCCAAATGAGCCACAGAGATATTAGAAAGAACTTTTTTAGTGTCAGAGTGGTTGACAAATGGAATGCATTAGGAAGTAATGTGGTGGAGGCTGACTCCATACACAGTTTCAAGTGTAGATATGATAGAGCCCATAGGCTCAGGAATCTGTACACCTGTTGATTGACGGTTGAGAGGCGGGACCAAAGAGCCAGAGCTCAACCCCCGCAAACACAACTAGGTGAGTACAACTAGGTGAGTACACACACACATAAAATAACTCAGGAACCTGTACACCAGTTGATTGACAGTTGAGAGGCGAACCCAAAGAGCCAGAGCTCAACCCCCGCAAGCACAATTAGGTGAGTACAATTAGGTGAGTACACACACATTTATATTTATATTTATATTTTTATTTATATTTATAAGGTAGCCTGGTGGATAGCGCGCAGGACTCTTAATTCTGTTGCGTGGGTTCGATTCCCGCACCAAGCAGAAATAAATGGGCAAAGTATCTTTCACCCTAAATGTCCCTGTTACCTATCAGTAAATATATAGGTACCTTGGAGTTAGTCAGCTGTCACGGGCTGCTTCCTGGTGTGTGTGTGTGGGGTGTGGAGAGAAAAAAAAGTAGTTAGTAAACAGTTGATTGACAATTGAGAGGCGGGCCGAAAGAGCAAAACTCAACCCCCACAAACACAACAAGGTGAATACAACTAGGTGAAAACTCACACATACACACACACACACACACACACACACACACACACACACACACACACACACACACACACACACCACACACACACACACACACACAGTCTCACCGAACACCCGACTATAAAGCGCTGGGAAGGGGCCAGGATAAGGATTTGAGATGGGACTGGGGCTAAAGGAATAGTGCCCAACCACTTGGACCTGTCGGGAATTGAACGCCGACCTGCATCCGTCGCTCTACCGTCCAGCCCAAGTAGCTGAACACCAGGAGATGCTACAAGTAACGTGGGAGGAGAGCACGTAGGAGAAGATCACTCACGTGAACACAGGGAGCCTGGTGGAGGCAGCGAAGTACTCGGCAGCATCCCACATACAAGACGTCACCATCAGGTCCGTGAAGGTCTTCATGAGAGAGAGAGAGAGAGAGAGCAAAGATGCAGGTGAATGGAGTCTCTGAGTGTGTTAGTGTTTTGGGGGAAGTTCGTAAATTGGTTTTCGTTATTTTCAATTGTAAACTTTGAGGCATCCAGTCAAGTGAATAAATGATATAATATAACACGTCAATAATTGCATACAGGACCTAAAGTCATCGAGATCCTGATAGGAGATTTGAATAAAAAAATACCAGAGAAATGTAAGGAAGCGTTCAGAGGTTGTTTAATGTAGCTCTTAAATATACCAATTAATTCAATAGTTGTCCCACAGCCTCTTGGAGAGAAGCTGCTGCAGTGTGCACAAAAAAATCATTGGGGTGAAACCAGCAGCCTCTGACTACCACCCAAATGCATCATGTGATGGAAAGTTATTTAAAGTGAAATTAACAAATTTAATTCGCTATCACATTGAAATTTTTTTGTTGTAATTGAGTGGCAGTGATGAGCTTGATGATGATGATGATGATGATGATGATGATGATGATGATGATGATGTTGTTCGTCTTGACCTTTGAAAGGCTGGACGACTCTCCTTCACATGAGACGCTTAAGAGGACAGTTGAAACGCATGTCAACAGAGACGTGTGTATAATTAAGTTAAAGAATATTACAGAAAACAGAGAATTTGCATAAATGTTGTGAGGACTGGGTGTAGCAAAGTGACCCGTGGGGTCCCCTAAGGACCCAGGACAACCCAAAGACCCAAGACCGACCCCAAAGACCCAACTAAGGACCCAGGACCGCCCCCAAAGACCCAACTAAGGACCCAGGACCGCCCCCAAAGACCCAACTAAGAACCCAGGATCCATCCCCCAGAACCCATCCCCAGAACCCATCCAGAGGACCCACCTCGCTCATCTCCTCTGCCAGAGTATTGATGTCGTCCCTGGCGTGTCGGGTGTAGTAGAAGGAGATGAGGGAGTCGGTGACGGCGTCTCTCCTGACGGAGGCGGTGGTAGAGGCATTGGACCAGAGGGACTCCACCGTGTAGCGGCCAGCTTCCTCGAACAGGTCCTGGGGCTGCCTCCGCTCCCAGAGAAGATCACCACAGCTGCAGGTACAACCATACAGGCTCGGGATGGCCTTGTGTGTGTCTACCTATTTTCTGTCTTGTCTGTGCATTCATTTACTAATATCATACACCGGACAACCTGTTTTGTTCCCCCCATTAACCATCTCTGTGTCTATAGGTTTAATATATACACCACTCAATCTATTTAAACCCTACCCATCCGCCTGCCCATCCATCTATCGTTCCATCTACCGTACCCCCTCCATCAGTCCACTCACCCATCGATTTAACTACCTATTCACCCATTCATTCGTCCATCCCAATTTCCATCACACTGTTTACCTTATCTTTTAAATAATATATCTCCCAACAAGCCCTTCCATCTGCCTACCTATTCATCCACACGACCACCCATAGAATACAATAGGCTCGGGAACCTATACCCTAGTTGATTGACAATTGAGAGGCGGGGGCCAAAGAGCCCAAGCTCAACCCCAGCAAGCACAATTAGGTGACTATAGCCACTCCATCCCTGAACCATTTCCCCACATTATCAACAAATCCTGATGGTGCCACAGGTCAACAAACACCGCAGGTACTGACTGAGAGCGTAGAGGATGCCCTCCTGCGGAACGCCCCCCAGCAGGAGGGGCACAGGGTTGACTGGGGGGCGGGTCATGAGGACTGTTACAGGCTCCGGCAGGAATGGAGAGTCTCTGAGACCACCGTCCACCACCGGCCGGTACAACATTGGCCAGAACACGTAGCGCTGCTCACAGGGAGACACACACACAGGGTATACAAATATTACAAGGATATTTACCACTTGTTGACCAGACCACACACTAGAAGGTGAAGGGACGACGACATTTCGGTCCGTCTGGACCATTCTCAAGTCGATCTCTCCTCATCGACTTGAGAATGGTCCAGGACGGACCGAAACGTTGTCGTCCCTTCACCTTCTTGTGTGTAGTCTGGTCAATATACTTCAACCACATTATTGTGACTCATCGCCTGCATATTTACCACTTATTTAATTTATAATTAATAATCAATTGTAATATATATTAGTGTATATATATATATAAAGTGTATAAATATATTTTCCATTTAGATATGTGGTTTGTTGTGAAGGTAGAGGAAGATGGGAAGAGAGATCAAAGCTAGCATACTGGAAACGGAAATATCGCGAGTTCAGAAAATTCCTGGAGACAATAGCATGGGGAAAGAAAACTCAGTTGACGGTCAAGAAGCACGCTCGATGAAGATGGAAAATTCATAGTAGCACTGAGGTACAACGGAACCAAGAAGAGCATTAGCCCAGGGTTAGATAGCAAGTGCTTGAAGGCAAAGTGAAGAAAGGCAGCATGGACACGCCAGAACGAAATCTCAACTTATGAAAGAAACTCATACATTAGGAAAGTGACAGAAAAGCAATATGAGAGTGGTAGAAGTACCTAAGTTCCAGCCTGAACTGTATCATAGCCGCATGAGGAGGAAGTTGTCACGACCAGCGGATCTGACTTCTCAAAAAGAGAGAGAAGAGCACACAATAAAACTTTTAATGTTTTTAAGCTGGAATCTGATCTGGTACTTTAGCGTTGAGATCTAACTGAAGAGGCGCCTCCGGCAGGAAAAACTCAATGAAATAAACAAATCCACAAGGGCCGTGACGAGGATTCGAACCTACGTCCGAGAGCATCCCAGATGCTGCCTTAATCGACTGAGCTACGACATGGTCAAAAGTCAATGAAATAATTATGAGACCAGACGTAAGGAACAACTATAGGAAGTGCATGTTACAGAAGCTGTATTCCTCGACAAGACCTGACCTTGGATACTAAAGGAGGCAGCGAAAGCACTGTGTAGTCCTCTTGCTATAATATTTAATTTCTCTCTGTTAGAAAATGGCTGGTGTGTTGACAGGGTACGAAAAAAATGGGGAAGAGAAGAACCGCTCAACTACAGACCAGCATCACAAACAAGCAGTCGCTGTGAGTTACCACTCTGATACATTAACAGCGGGTTCGCAGAACAGTTCGTGTTACTAATATTCCTTTCTAGACAAAAGGAAAAGTTCAATTCAATATCAAGATAAGAGAATTCAACCAAGACAGAGAGGAATGGGCGATACAGGAACAAGGAGACACAAGTATGTTTATTGAGACAAGAAACAAATACATCTGAAAGGGACAGAGTAGCTTAGGCTATTTCTACCCCCCCCCCCCCTTCCGAAGAAGACACAAGGAGACACAAGTGGAAACTCAGCAATTGAGTCACAGAGACATTATAAATACCTTTTCAAGTGAGCAAATGGAATGCACTAAGAAGTGAAGTAGTAGAGGAGAACTCTATAAATAGCCTCAAATGTGGATGTAACAAATCCCCAAAATGCTAAAGGATTCGTAAGACAATTTATTAAATGATGAGAGGCGGGACCAATGAGCTAAATCTCAACCCCAGTAGAAAAATAAGTGCGAAAACATTTTAAAAGTTAGTGGGTATCACAGCTATAGAAAATTTCCAATTTAGAGGGAAATTTTAAATCACTGGAACAAAACGTGCTGAAAATTATTTTCAGATGCTCTACTTTTTCTTCACTAAAACATCCGCTGATTGTTGCTATATATATATATATATATATATATATATATATATATATATATATATATATATATATATATAATATATATATGTATATATATATATATATATATATATATATATATATATATATATATATATATATATATATATATATATATATATATATATATATATTAAAAAAAATTATATTTGGCTGCAAATGACCTTCAGTAACCAATAGCCAAATGATCATTTTCATTCGGTTTAGCACCAACACGTTGAACATGAGTGTGTTCCAGCACTGCTCATTCTCAGTAAGTATACGAGGGTTTATTACTTGTCCCAACTGTTGTGGCAGGGTGTTGGGAAGGCAGGGGAGAAGGCAGGGGGAGAAGGCTAGGTGTTGGGAAGTCAGGGGAGAAGGCAGGGGGAGAAGGCTAGGTGTTGGGAAGTCAGGGGAGAAGGCAGGGCGTTGCGAAGGCAGGGACACAGGACGGCAGGGATGACAGAGTGTTGGGTAAACAAGGAAAAAGGCCGAATGGAAGGCAGAGGGTTGGGTAAGCAGGCGAGAAATCCGAGACACAGACAGCAGCAGGGAAGGCAGGGTGCCGGGGGAGATGATGACAAGGAGAGAGATAAACCTCACGTGTCTGGTGGTCTGGGCCTCGACGATCTCCTGAGCAGTCTTGTCCTGGAGGCACTCCCTGAGGGCGTAGGAGGACCTGGTGGGACACTCCAGGTCGCGCGCCAGGCTGTAGGCTGCGTCTTCGGGGAACTCCGCCACGGACCACAGACAATTTCCCGCCCCGCTCATCATAATGGCGCCCGCGAACAACCCTGTAACACGTGACTCTGGTAGTCTTCAGGTGCAGACGAGGAGGCACAATAACGTGGTGAAAATATGTTGACCAAATCACCCACTAGAAAGTGAAGGGACGACGACGTTTCGGTCCGTCCTGGACCATTCTCAAGTCGATTGTGACTTGAGAATAGTCCAGTACAGACGGAAAACGTCGTCGTCCCTTCACTTTCTACTGTGTGGATTAGTATTCAGGTCTCCACAAATGGGCGCATCACGTGTTTGGACAGATCTACACTACCTATACATATGTATAAATTTACCATCGCCCTGCTACTAACCTTCATGAAGCGAGGAGGTATCAACCTGGGGAAACTGAGGTGAGTATTATAGACAAACAAGGCTAAAGGTATTATGTATTTAAAACGATACAAATATCACCGGTTCATTCATTATATCATTCACTGTATATAGCGTCAGGGAACGCAGACACTACCACACTCCAGCAGTCCTTTACAGCAGCAAACATCACAAATCTTCACCAGCAGAAAATGTGGTTCTTGTGTATGTAATGAATGACAAAATATCATGAACTAGTTTGCAATATGCACCCAAGATTTCCTTGCACTCCTGGTCTGTAATACACAGTAGATAATCTACTTGTCTGTAATATACACCATTAGGTA
>WNGS01117769.1:42737-47737 GCA_020271785.1 Procambarus virginalis
TTTCGTACCTTCATAAAGCACTCAGTAGAATGCAAAAGACTTGATGTATTTCATTTCTCTACATAAACTACAACCTAAAACAAGGGTGTTTTTCTAATCCCTTTATCATTATACTGTGATAAAAACACTTCCAAAACTGCCACTGAAAAACATTATTATTACTGTTACTATTTTTATATAATTATCTGCACATAAATTATACTTCTGGAAATTTCCTTATTAAGACCACTCAATAGCTCAGTCGATAGAGTTTCGACCTCACACACGTGGGGGGGGGGTCAAGGGTTCGAGTCTCCTGGTGAATGGAATTATCAGTATAGCTCTGTGTAAGTCGTTGTGCTCCCCCCCCCCCCCATTCCCGCCTGCCACCATAACTTGTGTCCTAAATGTTCCCGTCATACGGGGCTGGTATTGATTACTTGTCTCTGTTATTGTCGTGATGTGAACCCGTGTACCTGGCCTCTCTATATGGAATATATGTGGGGTGCCACCCTGGTATTGTGGACATATATGGGTGCCACCCTGGGTATGTTGGACATATAGGGTGCCACCCTGGATTGTTGACATATATGGGTGCCACCTGGGTATTGTTGGACATATATGGGTGCCACCCTGGGTATTGTTGGACATATAGGTGCACCTGGGTATTGTTGGACATATGGGTGCCACCCTGGTATGTTGGACATATATGGGTGCCATTGGACACTATTGGATATATATATGGGTGCCACTCTGGACACTATGGATATATATAGGGGTGCCACTCTGGACACTATTGGATATATATATATATGGGTGCCACTCTGGACACTATTGGATATATATATATATGGGTGCCACTCTGGACACTATTGGACCATATGGGTGCCACTCTGGACACTATTGGACACATATGGGTGCCACTCTGGACACTATTGGACACATATGGGTGCCACTCTGGACACTATTGGACATATATGGGTGCCACTCTGGACACTATTGGATATATATGGGTGCCACTCTGGACACTATTGGATAATATATGGGGTGCCACTCTGGACACTATTGGACACATATGGGTGCCACTCTGGACACTATTGGACATATATGGGTGCCACTCTGGACACTATTGGACATATATGGGTGCCACTCTGGACACTATTGGACACATATGGGTGCCTCTCTGGACACTATTGGACATATATGGGTGCCACTCTGGACACTATTGGACATATATGGGTGCCACTCTGGACACTATTGGACATATATGGGTGCCACTCTGGACACTATTGGACATATATATGGGTGCCACCGTGGACAATGATAAGACATGCAATATGGCGGCTATATTGAAGTTAAGAGGATTCCAATTCTCAATAATAATTTGACAAACATATATGTCGTACTTTGGTAAGAGCTTCGAGGCAAGTGGCTGTTCTGGAGTCGGGGTCAGTAATGTCAATGGGGTAGGGGGGAGGGGCGGGGAGTCTATTGGCTGATCATTCGGAAGTGGAGCTTCTGGGATGGGGATAGATGGAGAGACGACAGGCTGGTGTCGGTAATTCAGGTCTGAGGCCGGAATCAGTACCCGCACACCCCCACCCCCACTACCATCACCACCACCACCACCACCACTAGCACCAGTCGCAGACGGAAGGGCTACAGTGGAGGGGAGGGGGAGGGGGGGGGATGGAGAGGTTACAGCAGTGCTCCCAAAACTCAGTCATTGTACCCCCAGCGGTGGTAGGGAGACGTTACCCTCCGCACCTGTACCTGGCCGGGGGCTGCCAACACCGACACCAGTCCCGTGCGGGTCAAAGATACGCCTCTCGCTAAAAATTCGACTGAATATAAAAAAAAATTGAATTACTCTCATCAGCAAATATATTAAAGTGGTGCTTCTATCATAAAAACTTTGCTGACTTACGACAAGTTATTGATCAAAAGAAGTTTTTATATATATAATTCTTACATT
Organism: Procambarus virginalis; assembly: GCA_020271785.1. Taxonomy (NCBI): domain Eukaryota; kingdom Metazoa; phylum Arthropoda; class Malacostraca; order Decapoda; family Cambaridae; genus Procambarus; species Procambarus virginalis. Next base: position 44,692 of record WNGS01117769.1, read on the forward strand.
TCAATTATTAAAACAACTAATATCGCCAAAGGGAACATCACGTCGAAAAAAAGAAACGATCTCATACAACAAAGCCAAAAATAGTATCGTGGAAGGTCAACAGAAAGTCACAATGTATATTTCCCTTGACTCCTCCTCCTCCTCCAGGAGGCGTACGCCAGGGGCCACGGACCCCCTGCTGGTCCCTTTGGTGGTGCTGGTCCTCGTGCTCGGAGCCCGTGCAGCAGGAGCAGCCTGGCGAGGCCCTTCACTACGTACCGAAGGGTCAGCCCCAGCAGCAGTAGGAGACCGTAGAGGTGTGAGATCCTGGCACGATCCCACTGGAGGCGGTGAAAGGTCAGCCCCAGCAGCAGTAGGAGACCGTAGAGGAGGTGTGAGATCCTGGCACGATCCCACTGGAGGCGGTGAAAGGTCAGCCCCAGCAGCAGTAGGAGACCGTAGAGGAGGTGTGAGATCCTGGCACGATCCCACAGGAGGCGGTGAAGGGTCAGCCCCAGCAGCAAGGGACCAGAGGAGAGACACAGACCGTCATCATAGCAACACACCACCACCACCACCACCTCCTCCAAGAGCCGCTAGGATACTCTCTGGTAAATGTCTTTGGCCGCTGTTTATTATAACATTATTTTTTTTGCTTTTGCCATTTATTATGGTTTTTAGGAAAGATTCAGTCTAATTTGTGTGAATTTATTGAATAATTTAATCATTAGACATTAAAACGTCTCATAAATGTCTTCAGGCATAGTCTATATATATATATATATATATATATATATATATATATATATATATATATATATATATATATATATATATATATAAACATGAATATTCCTCCCCATCTATCAACACCCCGGTACCTGTCAGTACACTCTCTTCATCACAGTAAACATCTTCACACCCTCCACAGTCGTTCAAAGAAGCGAACCAAGTTTACTTTGTATAATCGACATGTGTACACCAGAGCCAACTTGCCAAAACTACCTACCCTAGCCTTATGTACAAGGTTGCTTTTCATAATGAAATCAAACCTACAAATATATATATATATATATATATATATATATATATATATATATATATATATATATATATATATATATATATATATATGTCAAGTAATGACTTGCTAGCTGTATCGAAAGTCATCTGTGCATTTTCCCAAAACAAGTACACACAAAAATTGAAACGGTTTGATATATTGAAGGTCCTGCACGCTCAAGACTAACGGTGTGTTGTGTGCGGGCAGGTGGAGGCGCAGGTGGAGGCGCAGGTGGAGACGCAGGTGGAGGCACAGGTGGAGGCGCAGGTGGAGGCACAGGCGGAGGAACAAGCCAGAATATGGTCAACTTCCAGAGGGTGGACCTCTCCACTAGTCTGGGCCTCATCTCCGGTACGCAGGAGTTCACCAGTCAGTCCACCAGGCGACCATTCTTTGCCTTTAGGTGAGTCGCCGGCCTCATCCTCCCTACATACATCTCCCTACCTCCCTGTGCCAATTTTTAAGAAAGAGGAGAGTGCCTTTGCATTTAGTTATCGTGCCTTAATAGACCTTAACGTCTTTTGTGAGATATATGCTGGAATTATCACATAAGATATTAATTTATATAATAACATATTCTAATAAGGATTCACATTTTTTTTTTACTTAAGGCCGCTGATGCTTAACAAAAATACTCTCATTTTTGTCCAACATATTTTTCATGCAGTTTCGCGACATTGTGTATCTGAACTTTAGTAAAGCCTGTGACACTGTTTCTCACGAAAAACTTTTTTGAAACGTAAAGACCTATGTATGAACTTTTCTATCTTAAGCTGGATCATGGCATGGTTATTCCAAAAGAAAACAAAAGGTAAATTAAATAAATTAAATGAAGTACGAGTGGAGAATTGATATGTGGAACTAATATTATTAGAACTAATAAACTAAGTCCACACAGCTCGTTCTTCGAACCTCTACTGTTTACTATATTAATATAAACGATTTGGACATATAATTGAACAGCAACATGAGTAAACTTAACTTACCGAGAGACTTAGTCTCTCAGATTATACAAATTTGTATAATCTCTCGCAGATTATACAAAGATAGGGTGGTTAAAAAAAAGTTAAAATCACACCAAGAATGCCAAAATACAGTGTAAGGTAAACGCTCGTTAGGGTCTGAGGCTAAGGTAAGGATAATAAGAGAGGCCAGGTAAATGGACAATACTGAAACTGTCTCATCTGAGTGTGATAAATATATGCGAATAATTATTACGAATCATAAGCCACAAAAATCTGATGTTATTCTTGATATTCATCTTGTCCTTGCTAGGCCTATTTAGATTATGCAGTTATACTTGCCACACCATACTATAGAATGAACATAAATTCCCTTGAACGTGTAGAAAAAGAGGCGACAAAGTTAATACCTTAAATTACGAACCGCCCTTATAAAGCAACCCGTCCTCTTAAAAAGAACGTCACTTTTGGCTCGTATGCGCGATATGGCCAAATTTGGACGTAATTTGAAATGAAATCGACTCACAAAAGTGACGTTCTGTTCCGTTTTCTATTTGAGCCGTCCGGCGTACGCGCAGAGCTTATGAGAGGACACTTTAAATTAACATTTTTCATAACGTTTTGAAACTTTATGAGAATTTCCTGCCCACCTAACCTATCAGAGGACCCTTAACTTACTGTTGTTGAAAAAAAAATCCCAAATTTATTTTCATATTTTTTTCATTTTCAAATTACGTCCAAATTCGGCCATACGGGCAAACGGCCAAATGCGACGTTCTTTTTAAGAGGACAGGTTGTATAAAGAGAGATTAAGAATGTTTAAGTAAAGATGGACATAATAGAAGTATTTATCAATGGATGAAAAGGTAAAACAAGTGGGATAATAAAACAAAGTTGATAAACATAACACAAAATATAACGCTAAATTATAGATAAAAATTGAACTACTGTAGATTCAGAAATGTCCTGATTAAATTCTAGTGTGGAAAGAGGATTGTTGCTGACTGAAACACATTACCGAGCAGCGTAATAAAAGTGGAAC
>WNGS01117769.1:52737-59385 GCA_020271785.1 Procambarus virginalis
TATATATATATATATTAAAAACATTTCGACTCTAGTATCTTAAAATGAGAATCTAACAAATTCTGATAATCTATGTATTATTGGAAAGTAATATATGTTTAGGATATAGGTAATAATAATTGAGTTACCATATATCAGCCAAAGATTCATGGTTAGCAGAGCTCTTATGACAATAATAAACACTATGGATGTGAACCATTGGACCTGCGTGAGCCAGACCTTGATGAGCTGAATTGTGGACAGAGGTAATGTTCAAGACTCATCACAGGACTGTGTGATGACTGCACGAGTCCTTTCATTAACTGCACTCTATTGCCATGTCTCAAACAAAGGATATTTTGTATGTATGGAATCACCCATCTATCAAACACCATAATCTCTTTTTTTCAGGCATTCAGTTATCACTACAGAATAAAACACAACTGTATAAAAATTGGACAAGTTTAGATTAAAAAAAAAGACCTGAGTAAATACTTGTTTGCAGACAGGAGTGTTGATTTAAGGAACACATTACGGCATTACAAAATTGACTGAGGATCGCTGGGTTGTTCTAAGCTCAGGGACAATAGGCCTTTTGCACTTTTTAATATTTTGATGTTATTAATTTATTTTCCTATCATCTGTGGCATATTTACGATGTTCGAATGTTTTTTCACTAAAATAAAAAGTGATTACACCATTCATCTCAGTAACCATGTATACTGTTACCTGCAAGGTAAGGTAATTATCAGACGAGAGCTCAAAGCCATTACGGCGATATAGCACTTTGAAGGAATACCAGGAGCAGGATTTGGGATAGGACGGAGGAGAGGAATGGTGCCCAAACAGTTGGACGGTCGGGGATTGAACGCCGACCCTCAAGAAGCGAGACAGCCATTATATCTCACGAGTCGATAATGGTCCTGGATTGACTGAAAAAAAAACAATTCCCTTATTTTCAGATGAGTGGGTTAGTTGTGTAATTTCCACCCAAATGTCCATATGTTCCTTTATACAGTAATATTGTTAAGGCACAACAAAATTGTTTTAGTGTAATATTGTATTATACATTTGATCTACTTTGCCCTGATGAAGGCGAATTAGCCGAAAACGCGTTAAGCATTCTCTATTTTTCACATGTGATTTTTCTGCATTGTATTATACAAATATGTTGTTTCATTATGCGAAGGTTATTGTTTCTGATCATTTTAGTTACGATTTTGTTACCGTTCAGGACAGAGAGCGGAGCGGTTGCCAGTGTTGTTCTTCCTGCACGGGGGAGAGTACCTCAGGGACACCGCCTCCACCCTGGGGCCTCACCTCCTGCTTAAGGAGGACATCGTACTCGTCACAGCCAACTACAGGCTGGGGGCCCTGGGTGAGTGACCGGCTAAGGGACTCCCGGGAGAGGGCCAGGCTGGGGGGGGACTCTTGAGTGAGTGACAGGCTGTGGGCCCTGAGTGAGTGACAGGCTGAGGGGGGCCCAAGGTGAGTGACAGGCTTGATATCCCTGTGTGAGTTAGAGGCTGAGGGCCCTGGGTGGGAGCCTAGGATAATTGCTCAAGGGGACTACCAGAAGGACAAAAACAAGGAAAACAGAATACAAAAATGTATTAATATACTGTTTATGAACAATGAGTGTGGAATTAACTCTATACGGTTCAGGGTTCCTGAGTACGAGGGATGCCACGCTGCCCGGCAACTACGGCGCCCTGGACCAGGTGGCGGCACTCCGCTGGGTCAACACCCACGTGGCAGAGTTCGGTGGCGACCCCAGCAGGGTGACCTTGGGCGGCTTCTCCGCCGGCGCCTCCTTCGTCCACCTCCACATGCTTTCTCCGCTCTCCTCAGGTCAGTTGCTGTGCTGTCCACAGGTCAGGTCCCTATCCATACAATCTTCCCTCGCTTCCCCAGCAGTGTCAACCTAAACATGGCCTCCAGTCTCCTCCTAAATTTGGTCAAGCTTTTCTGTGAATCTTTGAAATTTCTTTTTCCACCTGCCAACGTGTGAATATGTCAGAGTCGTTCGTTTGACGAAGATCCTTTAAGATCCTCGATAATCCGTTATATATGAGCCTTTCTAATTTAGCCTCAGCCTCTCTTTGTTTGGTTATCTTTGTGGGTCTATCTTCCTGAGAGAATATTTTTGGAGCAGTATGACGAGATCGAACCATCGTCCGTGCCCTCCCAGACCCACGTTATTTGAGGATCTAAGGAGCAATGCAGCCCACTTATTACACATCTTAAAGTGCTTCATCAGAGAGGAAATGTCGATAGTGACGAAGAGGAACAGCAAGCTCAGAGTAAGTTATATTGAAGATGAGGTTACCTTCGTTATCGGCGTCTCTCGACACGGTGTTGCTCACCACCTCCTCCGGTGCCTTCTCAGGTAGCTCAAGGGCTCACAACCTGAGCCTGAGACACAGTCGGTCAGTCAGCAAGCTTTGCATAAACATACTGAGACTGCTGCCTTGATTATTGCAAAAATATCGATTCACAATGTAACACGATTTTTGGTCTTTTAAAGTGTTATTTTCTGATTAATTTTGCCTCCAAATTGTAGAATATGGCTCTTATTTCCCCCCTCAAACTTTGCTATGACTTTTGTCTAAGACAACTTAGGGAACACGTCTTGAAGGTACCCGCAGGCTACCGACTCCTTATCTAAGAGCTGTGACGCAGTGTTTCATAAGGCACCTGCAAGATGTCCTCCCTAAACTGCCTTCGACAAAGTTCACAGCAAAGTTTGAGGTGGAATGATAGCCATATTCTATACTTGGAGGCATAAGCGATCAAAAATATCACTTACTACCTAGGAAAAAAATGGTTAGTGTTATCTTAGGATGAGATACAAGTTACATCGTACTCGACACGGTTCGCCAACGGATTTTCATGTCTACCTGACTTTGCTCAACCTAACATAACCCAACCGAGTCTAACCCAGCTTAACTGAATACAACTTAACTTAACATAACCTAATACAGCCTAACCTAACCTAATACAACTTAGCCTAACGCAGCTCATCCTCCTGAAATTATAGAATTTATAGTAAGCATTTGGTTGAAAGTATTAATATGCAATTATGGACCACCAGTATACCACTTTTTGTGCTATAAATATAATAGTCGGAAAAATGAAGCTATAAACCAAACTTCAATATTCATAGGCCTAGTATAGCACATTGATGTACTATATTAGACCTAGGATTGCTCGGAGACGTTAGGTTAGGTCATATATTTACGTTGGGGCTAAAAAAAATGTTTCTGCTGTCCAAATTCAATAACACAACAGTGAACTTTCTGGTGGTCCATCAATGGTAGGTTTCCCTAAATAGTTATTATAAGTACTTTCAATCGAGGAGGCTGGGCTGCCTAACCACATATATGATTTTGACAACCAGAAACTGCTCTTCGTCGGACGCTCCCGTGGACGGGTGTGACCTCTCTTGCTTGCTGTGTCACTGTAGATATGCAGGTCACTTTTTGGTCCAATGTTACAGGCTCGTAGATTCCTATTCTCCATATTTTATAAATTTGCAGAATCACATTGTAAGTTATGTTACAGGTTTGTTTATTACTTTGATTCGTGGGTTGCAAACTTGCACATTATCTTGTGCTGTATATTGCAGACAACTAGATTATCTTGTGTTGCGTATTGCAGACAATAAAGTTACCTAATGGTGTATATTACAGACAAGTAGATTATCTACTGTGTATTACAGACAAGGAGTGCAAGGAGAATCTTGGGTGCAATATTGCAAACTAGTTCATGATATTTTGTCATTCATTACATACACAAGAACCACATTTTCTGCTGGTGAAGATTTGTGATGTTTGCTGCTGTAAAGGACTGCTGGAGTGTGGTAGTGTCTGCGTTCCCTGATGCTATATACAGTGAATGATATAATGAATGAACCAGTGATATTTGTATCGTTTTAAATACATAATACCTTTAGCCTTGTTTGTCTATAATACTCACCTCAGTTTCCCCAGGTTGATACCTCCTCGCTTCATGAAGGTTAGTAGCAGGGCGATGGTAAATTTATACATATGTATAGGTAGTGTAGATCTGTCCAAACACGTGATGCGCCCATTTGTGGAGACCTGAATACTAATCCACACAGTAGAAAGTGAAGGGACGACGACGTTTTCCGTCTGTACTGGACCATTCTCAAGTCACAATCGACTTGAGAATGGTCCAGGACGGACCGAAACGTCGTCGTCCCTTCACTTTCTAGTGGGTGATTTGGTCAACATATTTTCACCAAGTTATTGTGCCTCCTCGTCTGCACCTGAAGACTACCAGAGTCACGTGTTACAGGGTTGTTCGCGGGCGCCATTATGATGAGCGGGGCGGGAAATTGTCTGTGGTCCGTGGCGGAGTTCCCCGAGGACGCAGCCTACAGCCTGGCGCGCGACCTGGAGTGTCCCACCAGGTCCTCCTACGCCCTCAGGGAGTGCCTCCAGGACAAGACTGCTCAGGAGATCGTCGAGGCCCAGACCACCAGACACGTGAGGTTTATCTCTCCCCTTGTCATCATCTCCCCCGGCACCCTGCCTTCCCTGCTGCTGTCTGTGTCTCGGATTTCTCGCCTGCTTACCCAACCCTCTGCCTTCCATTCGGCCTTTTTCCTTGTTTACCCAACACTCTGTCATCCCTGCCTTCATGTGTCCCTGCCTTCGCAACGCCCTGCCTTCTCCCCTGACTTCCCAGCACCTAGCCTTCTCCCCCTGCCTTCTCCCCCTGCCTTCCCAACACCCTGCCACAACAGTTGGGACAAGTAATAAACTCTCGTATACTTACTGAGAATGAGCAGTGCTGGAACACACTCATGTTCAACATGTTGGTGCTAAACCGAATGAAAATGATCATTTGGTCTACTGGTTACTGAAGGTCATTTGCAGCCAAATATACAAATTTTTTAATATATATATATATATATATATATATATATATATATATATATATATATATATATATATAATATATATATATATATATATAGCAACAATTTTCAGCACGGTTCCAGTGAATTGGAAATTTTCTATAGCTGTGATACCCACTAACTTTTAAAATGTTTTCGCACTTAATTTTTCTACTGGGGTTGAGATTTAGCTCATTGGTCCCGCCTCTCATCATTTAATAAATTGTCTTACGAATCCTTTAGCATTTTGGGGTTTGTTACATCCACATTTGAGGCTATTTATAGAGTTCTCCTCTACTACTTCACTTCTTAGTGCATTCCATTTGCTCACTTGAAAAGGTATTTAATGTCTCTGTGACTCAATTGCTGAGTTTCCACTTGTGTCTCCTTGTGTCTTCTTCGGGGGGGGGGGGGGGGGTAGAAATAGCCTAAGCTACTCTATGCCTTTCAGATGTATCTGTTTCTTGTCTCAATAAACATACTTGTGTCTCCTTGTTCCTGTATCGCCCATTCCTCTCTGTCTTGGTTGAATTCTCTTATCTTGATATTGAATTGAACTTTTCCTTTTGTCTAGAGAGGAATATTAGTAACACGAATTGTTCTGCGAACCCGCTGTTAATGTATCAGAGTGGTACCTCACAGCGACTGCTTGTTTGTGATGCTGGTCTGTAGTTGAGCGGTTCTTCTCTTCCCCATTTTTTTCGTACCCTGTCAACACACCAGCCATTTTCTAACAGAGAGAAATTAAATATTATAGCAAGAGGACTACACAGTGCTTTCGCTGCCTCCTTTAGTATCCAAGGTCAGGTCTTGTCGAGGAATACAGCTTCTGTAACATGCACTTCCTATAGTTGTTCCTTACGTCTGGTGTCATAATTATTTCATTGACTTTTGACCATGTCGTAGCTCAGTCGATTAAGGCAGCATCTGGGATGCTCTCGGACGTAGGTTCGAATCCTCGTCACGGCCCTTGTGGATTTGTTTATTTCATTGAGTTTTTCCTGCCGGAGGCGCCTCTTCAGTTAGATCTCAACGCTAAAGTACCAGATCAGATTCCAGCTTAAAAACATTAAAAGTTTTATTGTGTGCTCTTCTCTCTCTTTTGAGAAGTCAGATCCGCTGGTCGTGACAACTTCCTCCTCATGCGGCTATGATACAGTTCAGGCTGGAACTTAGGTACTTTACCACTCTCATATGGCTTTTCTGTCACTTTCCTAATGTATGAGTTTCTTTCATAAGTTGAGATTTCGTTCTGGCGTGTCCATGCTGCCTTTCTTCACTTTGCCTCAAGCACTGCTATCTAACCCTGGGCTAATGCTCTTCTTGGTTCCGTTGTACTTCAGTGACTACTATGAATTTTCCATCTTCATCGAGCTGCTTCTTGACCGTCAACTGAGTTTCTTTCCCTGACCATATCTCAAGTCGATCTCGTCCTCATCACTTTAGAATGGTCCCAGGACGGACCGAAACGGTTGTCGTCCCTTCACCTCTTTAGTGTGTAGTCTGTCCAAATACTTCACCACGTTATTGTGACTCATCGCCGTGCATATTTTTACCACTTATTTAATTTTATATTAATAATCAATTGTAATATATATATTGTGTATATATATAAAGTGTCTAAATATATTTTCCATTTAGATTGTGGTTTGTTGTGAAGGTAGAGGAAGATGGAAGAGAGATCAAAGCTAGCATACTGGAAACGGAATATCGCAAGTTCAGAAAATGTCCTGTGACGATAGCAT
>WNGS01117778.1:7353-14853 GCA_020271785.1 Procambarus virginalis
GTTTATGTGTAGTGGAAGCGTGTTGAACAGTCTAGGGCCTCTGATGTTGATAGTTCTCTCTTGAACACTGTGAGGGGTCGGCCAGTTATGTCCCTTATGTGTAGTGGAAGCGTGTTGAACAGTCTCGGGCCTCTGATGTTGATAGTTCTCTCTTGAACACTGTGAGGGGTCGGCCAGTTATGTCCCTTATGTGTAGTGGAAGCGTGTTGAACAGTCTCGGGCCTCTGATGTTGATAGTTCTCTCTTGAACACTGTGAGGGGTCGGCCAGTTATGTCCCTTATGTGTAGTGGAAGCGTGTTGAACAGTCTCGGCCTCTGATGTTGATAGTTCTCTCTCGAACACTGTGAGGGGTCGGCCAGTTATGTCCCTTATGTGTAGTGGAAGCGTGTTGAACAGTCTCGGGCCTCTGACGTTGATAGTTCTCTCTTGAACACTGTGAGGGGTCGGCCAGTTATGTCCCTTATGTGTAGTGGAAGCGTGTTGAACAGTCTCGGCCTCTGATGTTGATAGTTCTCTCTTGAACACTGTGAGGGGTCGGCCAGTTATGTCCCTTATGTGTAGTGGAAGCGTGTTGAACAGTCTCGGGCCTCTGATGTTGATAGTTCTCTCTTGAACACTGTGAGGGGTCGGCCAGTTATGTCCCTTATGTGTAGTGGAAGCGTGTTGAACAGTCTCGGGCCTCTGATGTTGATAGTTCTCTCTTGAACACTGTGAGGGGTCGGACAGTTATGTCCCTTATGTGTAGTGGAAGCGTGTTGAACAGTCTCGGGCCTCTGATGTTGATAGTTCTCTCTTGAACACTGTGAGGGGTCGGCCAGTTATGTCCCTTATGTGTAGTGGAAGCGTGTTGAACAGTCTCGGGCCTCTGATGTTGATAGTTCTCTCTTGAACACTGTGAGGGTCGGCCAGTTATGTCCCTTATGTGTAGTGGAAGCGTGTTGAACAGTCTCGGGCCTCTGATGTTGATAGTTCTCTCTTGAACACTGTGAGGGTCGGCCAGTTATGTCCCTTATGTGTAGTGGAAGCGTGTTGAACAGTCTCGGGCCTCTGATGTTGATAGTTCTCTCTTGAACACTGTGAGGGGTCGGCCAGTTATGTCCCTTATGTGTAGTGGAAGCGTGTTGAACAGTCTCGGGCCTCTGATGTTGATAGTTCTCTCTTGAACACTGTGAGGGGTCGGCCAGTTATGTCCCTTATGTGTAGTGGAAGCGTGTTGAACAGTCTCGGGCCTCTGATGTTGATAGAGTTCTCTCTCAGAGTACCTGTTGCACCTCTGCTTTTCAACGGGGGTATTCTGCACATCCTGCCATGTTTTCTGGTCTCATGTGATGTTATTTCTGTGTGCAGGTTTGGGACCAGCCCTTCTAATTTTTTCCAAGTGTAAATAATTATGTATCTCTCCCGCCTGCGCTCAAGGGAGTACAGATTTAGGGTCTTTAGTCGGTCCCAATAGTTTAGATGTTTCACTGAGTGGATTCTAGCAGTAAAGGACCTCTGCACGCTCTCCAGGTCAGCAATTTCTTCAGCTTTGAAAGGGGCTGTCATTGTGCAGCAGTACTCCACTCTAGAGAGCACAAGCGTTTTGAAAAGTATCATCAACGGTATAGCATCTCTAGTGTGAAAAGTTCTTGTTATCCAACCTGTCATTTTTCGTGCAGTTGTGATGGCTACTTTATTGTGTTCTTTAAAGGTAAGGTCTTCCGACATGAGTACACCCAGATCCTTTACATTGCCTTTTCGTTCTATGTTACGACTTGCCTGAGTTTTGTACGTGGTTTCCGTTTTTATATTTTCATTTTTTCCATAGCGCATGAGCTGGAACTTATCTTCGTTAAACACCATATTATTTTCTGTAGCCCATAGAAAGACCTGATCTACATCTGATTGGAGGTTTGCCGTGTCCTCTATGTTGCCTACTCTCATGAAGATCCTGGTGTCATCTGCAAGGGATGATACAGTGCTATAGGTTGTGTTCTTGTCTATGTCCGATATGAGGATGAGAAAAAGTACTGGAGCAAGCACAGTACCCTGGAGGACTGAGCTCTTCACGGTTGATGGGGTGGATTTTATTTTGTGGACTATTACACATTGGGTTCTGTTAGTCAGGAAATTGTAGATCCATCTGCCTTTTTTTCCGGTAATTCCTTTTGAACGCATTTTACGTGCAATAACACCATGGTCACATTTATCAAAAGCTTTTGCGAAATGTGTGTAAATTACATCAGCGTTTTGTTTGTCTTCCATAGCATCTAATGCCATATCATAGTGGTCCAGCAACTGCGACAGGCAAGAGCGCCCTGTTCTGAAACCATGTTGTCCGGGGTTATGGAGATGCTGTGATTCCAAGTATTTTGTGATCTTACTTAACACACTCAAAAATTTTTATGATGTGCGATGTTAGTGCTATCGGTCTGTAATTTTTTTGCCTCTGCCTTGTTTCCTCCTTTATAAAGTGGTGATATATCTGCTGTTTTTAGTATATCAGGAATAACGCCAGTATCTAGGCTTTGTCTCCACAGAATGTGAAGGGCCTGCGATAGTGGTTTTTTGCAGGTCTTGATGAATATGGAGTCCAAGAATCCGGCCTGGTGCAGAGTGCATAGGCATACTGTTTATGGCTTCTTCAAATCCAGTGGGGATAGGGTGACGTCTGATATATGATTTGAAGTTGGTATCATATCCATGAAAAATTTATTTGGGTTATCAATCTTTAGTGCGTTTAATGGCTCGCTGAAAACAGTCAGTATTGGGCAGCGTCACTCATCCTGTGAGTGGACACACCGCCATAGTGACAGTATTGGGCAGCATCACTCATCCTGTGAGTGACCACCATAGTGACAGTATTGGGCAGCGTCACTCATCCTGTGAGTGGACACACCGCCATAGTGACAGTATTGGGCAGCGTCACTCATCCTGTGAGTGGACACACCACCATAGTGACAGTATTGGGCAGCGTCACTCATCCTGTGAGTGAACACACCGCCATAGTGACAGTATGGGGCAGCGCCACTCATTCTGTTTTTTTTATTATTATTTTCTACCACAGACGTGGCCACACATTTACAATGCTAACCAGCATATATACATTTTCTTCTGTCCTCCATGGACAGGGTTAGAGATGTGTTAAACATATAGTTCAAGGGTTTATTGAACAATCAACCACAGAAGGTGATTCGATGCTTTTAAAATGCTAAGCTAATCTACATACGTAAATACATAGATTTACGTATGCCCTACATAAAGTGTTCGGTGTGTCTTTTACATAGTGTCATTAATGTGCATTTGCAAAGGTGAAATGTAATTCTGATCAGCTTTCAAATATACTTTGTACACATATACACACACATGTACATATTCATATATACACATATATACACACACACATGTATTCACATACATTTGTCTCTTTTCCCTGACAGGGCGAGATAGCCGATAGAGAAACTAGTGTGCAATTAAGCAGTTAACCACTGAAGGTGATGAAGGTGCTTTTACAAGCTCAGGTTATATAGTTACATCACAAATACATTGTATAATTGATACATTACATGGTCAATCTTGGGTACAAGTCCAATATATCATCAAGTGTTCCAGTACTCATATAGTAATTTCACAGTTCAGCATACCTTAGCCCAGGAGGGCGAAAGTCAGTCAATATGGGACATTCTACAATATTATGTTCAAGAGAGTGCATGTTTTCTCTTTCACAAAGTTGACACATTGTGTACTCGATATTTGGGTTTTGAGAAAGCTGCCAGATACATCTATATCCCCAGACGTATTCTGGCCACTATAACATTACATGAACGGGCTCCCTACCTTCATTGTTCATTTAGAAGTCTTCAACACTCCTGTTTCAACTGCAGCAACTGACCCTGTAGAGGATGTCGACTCTACATCCGACGACGACGACGATTCCGCCACTACAAGGCAGACTTCAGATCCTGTTACTACAGTACCAGTTACTAACCATGACATCACTGTGAAAGCGGCCACGCTTTCAGACTTACTGTCAGCACCTGCTCCACACGTTTCTCCGGCTGTTGCTGACCCTTCTGCTGCAGCACCTACTGCTGCTACTCCACCTTCCAGAACTCAACCTTCCAGAACTCAACCTTCAAGAACTCAACCTTCAAGAACTCAACCTTCAAGAACTCAACCTTCAAGAACTCAACCTTCAAGAACTCAACCTTCAAGAACTCAACCTTCAAGAACTCAACCTTCGTGACCTACCACCTCTGCTCTTCACTCAACTGATGAAAAGGATGAGGACGTATCTGTTGAAACATCATCTCCACGGAAATGTCACTACTTGGTGTTATGATCCCAGGCAGCCGAAAAACGAGTCTCCTCTTTGAGAATTATTCTATCGGGCCTGACCTGACTAGAAGGTCTAGGAAATATAGAGGTGAAGGCACAGATGTAAAATAGTTGGTTGGATTTGATAAACAATTTGAGATTATGGGCAGTGAATAAGAAATTAGATAAGTGACTGGTTATGAGATGTGGATAATTTGCTGGAGGCATGAGGCTCGCTTCTGGAGGGCTTTGACCCCCACTTGAGTACCAGACATCGTGAGGGGAAGCTGTGCTCCGTGTGAGCTCCTATCAGAGAGGAACCCCTGTGTGATGTACCTTCAAGAGGAAGGGAGTGTGCAGACGTTCCAGCTGTGGAATCGAGCTGGGAACGTGAGGTCTCAAGTCCTGGACGGCAAGGCGAGTTTGTTGAGCCGCCCAGAGACATCATCGTGGGCATGTTTATTGATAAGTTAGACATGTTTTGGTAAGGCAGAAGGCCTAAAATAAGAGAGTGGAGATGGAGGAATGTCCTGGAGGACGGAGTGACATCCGTCTCCTCTGAGCGCTGGCAGGTGACTGAGGGAGCCCAGCTCCTGGCGAGGTAGCAGCCTGGAGAGCCGCCTGGCCGAGCATGGACCAGCCCAAACGGGGGAGTCCACTCTCACAGTATGTAGAGAGCAGATAGATGTTGGATGCAAACATATTGTGTGGATTATTTCGCCTATGTGTTTATAAGGAAACGTTTTTATTGGCGTGTCAATGGGTTGCAGGTTTGTCTTTGGAAGAAGTTGCTGAGTGGACTTCGTAGCCAGCAGAGAATGAGTAGTTGAAGAAACTCCAAGGCTGTTGAAGGAGTAGCGTACTCTGAGGAAGATCAGCCATACATTGAGGAAGAGAACCTCAAGCTGTGAGGAGTAATGGAATGAAGTTTAACAAGTTTTTGTGATACCAATGGTGAAGCACCATTGTTGACCAAGGAAGACTTCATGGTGTAGCAGCCAGGAGAGCTGTGGAGGACCCTGGTAGAAGTGGTGAAGCACCATTGTTGTTCAAGGAAACTTCATGGTGTAGCAGCCTGGAAGAGCTGCGGAGGATCCTGGTAGATAAACCCGGAAGAACCTGAAGATATCAGGGGAGTGAACTTCCAGATATGGAAGTGAAGTTCTGGTTGATTACTTGTAGGGAGTTGGTAGTGTGTTTGGTTGTCATTAGCGTGCAAGACGCAGTGAAAGGTGAGTGATTGTTTGCCATTTTTGTGCCAAGGAGAACTTATACTGAAGTAAAGGGTTACAGTCGTAGGCTGGATTACCTACAGAGACATACATGTGTGTTCTAGGACTGATAGGTTGATCGATTGTTCATTGTTGTAAATCAAGGAACATTTATACTAATATTTATGTTATTGCATTCATACGCTGATTTTCCTTGTACGTGTTCATAGATATATATATTCACTTGCTGATAGTGCAACATTGTTATAAGACTTGACCTACTTGAGGAGGTTGGTAGTATTAGGTGGTGAATCAGGAGATAGGATACCACTTGATAAGCAGATGATAGAGTCCTGATGGTGTTGGAGTGCAACCTGACTGAAATAGTATAGTGTAGGATTCATTATTATTATTATTATTATTATTATTATATGTGTGTATGTATTGTGTATGTGCTTTGTCCAGTAAATGTATTCAAATTTGCTGGTGTTTGCCCTTGTCCTAGTGAGGCTTCCCAGGAAGTAGTAAAGAAGGAGAGAGAGAGAGAACCAAGAG
This sequence comes from Procambarus virginalis, assembly GCA_020271785.1. Lineage (NCBI taxonomy): Eukaryota > Metazoa > Arthropoda > Malacostraca > Decapoda > Cambaridae > Procambarus > Procambarus virginalis. Next base: position 13,417 of record WNGS01117778.1, read on the forward strand.
CCACAGCTGTGGACAGGGTAGAATGGAATACTAACAAGTCAAAGGGGATTGAGGAGATCATACCACATAAGGAGAGAGTGAGGAGTCACAGCGGCTCGAGTGGGTGTGTGCACGTGACAACGAGGCTAAGTATTGGAGCCTCATCCCCTAAACGTGTGACGTTGAGCCCCTCTCCAAGAGCCAGAAGCGCCCAGGGTGATCTCCTGGTGAAGTATAAGCACTCTACCGAGTTGTGGGTTGGGTTGTCCATAAAGAAGGATTAACAACACGACAACGACACCCAACCCACAATATTAGCTGCCGATTTCCTTCACGACACCGCACCAACAACCCCCAACGACAGCTCCACAAGGCCAGCACCAAGTCAGACCACCAAGACCAAGAAGTCCAAAAAAAAAAGACCAAATATCAGAGTTTGGTGAAATCGTCAACAAAAAAGAAGACATAACGACATGATTTAACATCAACATCTGTAATCAACCCTCAACTGCCAGCTGCTTAAACGAACACAGCGACGAGAAGACCTGCCTCCAGCAACACACATCAGCGAGCACTCATGAGAACTCCTCTTTGACACCAAACCGCATCATCAGCTGCAGTTCTTACCCACGGTGGTTGGGCCACCGATCTTTCAACTCCTCTTCACCTCGTCTCCAGTTCCTCGCTCAAGATTTCTGCATCCTCGCCCCTGTCTTCAACCCCCTGCTTGCCTGCTCAAGGGCTTTGAAACCTGAAACCTGAACATCACATTGCCGGGTTCTTGTTCTATTAGTCCCATATGTGAATGTCTCCTCACGATATTTATCATAATATTTAATGCTACAACTTTCAGGTCTTTGTGAATTTGTTAGGTCGGCGAGATCTTCATTAGATATTTGTTTAAGTATTCTCTTTGTCACTGCTAATGAAACACCCATATCAATTTCTACCACTGGTTTTCTACAGGCTGTCTTTGCAAGCATATCAACAGTGTCATGCCTTGAGATGCCAACATGTGATGGTATCCATAGGAATTTAATTTCAAATCTGTTTTCTTTAGCAGCTAAAACATTCATTCGAATATCACTGAATATTTTCTGGGTGTCACTACTATGAGCGTTCAATGCCAGGAGTGCGCTCTGCGAGTCACAGTATACAAGTCCACTGCCTTTGTCTTTTAAAAATTCAGTGGCAAGGTATATGCCTGCAAGTTCGGTTTGAGTTGTACTTGCCCAGTCATTGACGCGCTTCATTGCTGTATGCACGAGAGAAGATTGTTCAAATATATTACATGCGCATCCGGTACATCGTCCACCTTCTTCTACAGGGCCGTCGCAAGGATTTTAATCTCTCCCAGTCTCCTCTTGAGAGAAGAAAGGTACCCAGGGTCGTTAATGGGGACACCAAGGTATCTGTAAGACTCGCAGTTCTCAAGTGCTCGCCCATCTATATGATAAT
>WNGS01117792.1:0-15164 GCA_020271785.1 Procambarus virginalis
AAGTAGTGCATTTATATCATCAAAATGTTTACCAAGTGACCTAACATTTTGGGTGTAAACTGATAAGCAGGTGTTATTTAGGAGTTTGTTTTTGCAAGATTTGATGTGTAATACCTGCAATAATGATGATCAATGTGCTGATTTGTGTGGATATGGGACAGAAGATTTCGATCAGGATCAATATCAGTAAGCATATAGATACAATAATGTTACGATACAATAAGATAAGCAATTACAGGAACAGTTAAATACTAAATCTGCTGTAAATAAAAAGTAATTATAGCAAAACACAACAATAAACGTAGGTACACAAAAATAGAAACAATTAGAAGTAGAGTAAAGATCCCGTAGATAGCCAGGAAGGATACAGAAGTTAGGTTAAGAGAGAAGAAAAAATCAGTAGACTGACAAGAATAATATATAGGAAAAAATAAAGAGAACAAATAATAATCGTAAGTAAAAATAATCTTAAAAATAAATTATTTAATAAAGCTTAGTTGTGAACCTATATTAGTATGATCTTAAGAAAACAAAATGAGCTCAATAATTATTCAATAATTGATGTATAAAGCAAATTACAATTAAGTTTAAAAATTAAAAAAAAAATAACAGGGTATGATTATATATATGAGCAAAATTTTACTAAGACACTGAGGTAAATGCTTACATAAGTACTAAGTCTGCTAAAATTAGAGAATAATTATAGCAAAACACGATGTGGGAGTATGCCTCCCAGATCCTCCCACAGTTGACTTGAATGGCTCATTGCAGTGCACAGTGCACTGATCTTCGTGCACAAAGCCTATTTCCCTTAATCCTGGATAGTTTTCTGGCATGTTGGGTATCTCCAGAATGCCCACTTAACCAGGAACACTGTTAAAATACGTAGGCCGCCGTATGTCTAGGCAGGAAGTAGATACAGGGAGCTAAGTATACTTGCTACCAAAGGGTCAGTGAGTACATGGCTGGTGCCCGCTGAGACAGAGGGGAAGGCGCCAGCAGCGTCTGACCTCTGGGGTCAACCGGCGCGATGTTGAATAACAGCTATGACGTGTTCATGACGTCACTCCTGCTACTGCTCATCGAACGAGCTAATATGATTGGTTCCCGCTCATTTGCTGCAATGCTATTGGTCAAATTGTAACTCCTTTTGTGTTGTGTGCCACGAGATGCCCGGCACCCTTGCAAACTCATTCACGTGTGAGAGACCATACGAAGAGGACGTGTTCTGTTCTACCGGCCAATAGACTGATCACCGTCTATCCCTCACCGTCAAGTTAACTCAGCGTCTTTGCGATATACCACACACTCGCCAGAATCACGAGTGGGAATATATTGTTTAGAAGCCTAAAGTGACAAATCTCCAGAGCGAAACAGACTGGTATCAGGTAACCCCTGGTGACAAAGATCGTCGTGAGTGACCTAGAGTGAACTAAGGCAGTGCCGCCGCCTAAGTAATCTGTGTGTGACATTACCACAGTGTACAGTGTAGTGCATGGTACCGCCACTCATCTTGAGCGTGTACCTCAGTACCTCGAGCGCCCGCCGCCGCCCTCACTCCTACGTGACGTCACCACCTTAGCACCGCCAGTGCCAGTGTGTGCGCGTGTGTCTGTCTGTTAAGCATACAGCACGCCCCTACTCACGAAATCATCTCAAGATACTGCGAGTACCCTCCGTGTCTACGAGCGAAACCAGCTATCAGGCCACCTACGAGTGCTTGTATAAACGAGTCTGAGTGAGTGCGTAAGGAAAGGTACCTTATCTGTAAGTACAAGATCTTGTCATTGTTTTATTGTGTCTGTGTTGATCTGAGGGATCAACCACAGTTCTCACCTTCTTATACCTGTCGCAGGTTATAGGTGAATCGACGGTGAATGCGTGTTTATCTGTGTGGTATCACGGCATTTCACTCGTCTGTGAATGTGAGCTTCACATACACCACACATTTAGTTATTGTGTGATTATTATTGTGTTTATTGCATATCATCATTACCGAGTATCCGGTTGGAACTCTTGTGATCCCTTTGCATACCGGCAGTTAGGTTGCCGTGTTAATGATTGGCTGTCAACTGTGTTAAGTTAGGTGTTTCTCCACGAGTGGATACGAGTCGATTAGCCAGACGTCAAGAGTCTCGCTAATGCAACCATAGCTTTGCTGACGCCAATCTAAAGTAAATCAAGCACCCTGTGTATTAGTGGTTAAGTTAGTAAATAAACTACTGTTAAGCTTTATGCGGTGTTTCCGTTGAACCACTTCTGAATACTGCCAATATTACTCAAGCCTTCAGCTCTAAGTGTCTTCAACACCGAGTTGCCTGTAAGTCACTAAACTATAAATTTGATGAGGACCCTAGGAGTCCCTTAAAGTGTTACATCATTGAGGAGATTCCAACGACCAACGTGGAGCAGGACCAGGTGAGGCTAGTCTGAGAAGAGACCCACAAGGACTCTAACTCGACCTTGCTCCCAGGCCCTGTACGGTTGCTCTCGTATTTTCTATTTTGCTAATTCCGACAGCTTCGTGAAGCGTCTGCCACATGTACATTGGCGACGTACGCATTGCAGTCGTGACAGCAAAAAAAAAAAAGAAAACACCCACACACAACAATAAATGAAAGTAAACAAAAGAATTGAAACAATTAGAAGTAGAATAAAGGTCACTAGATAGCCATGGAGGAAACACAAGTTTGGTGGAGAGAACAAAAAATCAGTAGAGACTGTCAAGATGAATATATAAAAGAATTTGACAAATGATGATTGTAATGTAAAATAATCTTAAAGATAATTAATTATATTTAGCTTAGTTTTTAACCAATAATTAGTATGAACTTAATTAAGAGAACAAAATGAGATCAATAATTAATTTCAATAAATGACATAAATCAGGACAATTAAATTTAAAATTTAAAAAGATTAGGGTAAGATTAGATTTAAGAGAAAAATTTTACAATGATACTGAGGTAGATGCTTGCATAAGTATAATCCATCCTTGTCCACCCTGTCAATTCCCCTGAGAATTTTGTATGTGGTAATCATGTCTCCCATAGCTCTTCTGTCTTCCAGCGACGTGAGGTGCAGTTCACGTAGTCTGTCCTCATAACTCATGTCTCTTAGTTCCGGGACTAGCCTAGTGGCATACCTCTGAACTTTTTACAGCTGCGTCATGTGCTTGACTAGATACGGGCTCCAAGCTGAGGCTGCATTCTCCAGGATTGGCCTTACATATGTGGTATAAAAGGTTCTGAAGGATTCCTCACACAGGTTTCCGAAGGCAGTTCTGATGTTAGCCAGCCTCACATAGGCCGCTGATGTTACTCTTTTGATGTGGGCTTCGTATGACAGGTTTGGCGCGATATCAACTCCCAGATCTTTCTCGTCCGTTTCGTGACGGACTTCATCTCCCATTCGGTATCCAGTGACTGGCCTCCTAGTTCCTCCTCCAAGTTTCATTACCTTACATTTACTTGGGTTGAACTTTAGTAGCCATTTGTCGAACCATTCCTTCAGTTTGTCTAGGTCATCTTGTAGCGTCATACCATACTCCTCTGTCCTGATCCTCCTCATAATTTTTGCATCATCAGCAAACATCGAGAGGAACGAGTCAATTCCTTATGGGAGATCATTTACGTATATCAGAAACAGTATAGGTCCAAGGACTGATCCCCGTGGGACTCCACCGGTGACTCCGCGTCACTCTGAGACCTCACCCCTCACGGTGACTCACTGTCCTGTTGCTTACGTACTCTCTTATCCAGTGGAGTACCTCCCTTTCATTCGTGCCTGAATCTCCAGTTTGTGCACTAGTCTCTTATGTGGTACTGTGTCAAAAGCTTTCTGGCAGTCCAGAAATATGCAGTCTGCCCAGCCCTCTCTCTCTTGCCTGATTTTTGTTGCCTGATCATAGAACTCAATTAATCCTGTTAGGCATGATTTGCCATATCTGAACCCATGCTGATGTTGTGTTACAAAGTTCTTCCGCTCCAGATGTTCCACTAGTTTTTTTCGCACAATCTTTTCCATCATCTTGCATGGAATGCAAGTTAGTGACACTGGCCTGTAGTTCAGTGCCTCCTGCCTATCACCCTTCTTGTATATTGGGACTACATTGGCCGTCTTCCAAATTTTTGGCAGTTCACCTGTTACCAGTGACTTGTTGTACACCATAGAGAGTGGTAGGCACAGCTTCTGCTCCTTCCTTTAGAATCCATGGCGAGATTCTATCCGGGCCTATAGCCTTTGTCACGTCCAAATCTAGCAGATGCTTCCTCACCTCCCCACTGGTAATCACAAATTCCTCTAGTGGTGTCTGGTTTGATGTTCCCTCCCTTATCTCTGAGACTTCTCCTTGCTCTGAGATGAAGACTTCCTGGAATTTCTGATTGAGTTCCTCGCACACTTCCTTGTCGTTTGTAGTGAATCTTTCTGCCTGTTATGTAGGGCTGGTGAAGACCGCCCTCCTTGAATAGTGGTTGATATTCAAAACACTCCTCAGCGAGACGTACCGTCCACTCCAGCTTTTGATGGAAGTTCAGTTGGCATGTTGTAGGGAACAACAGCCGCTTCCTTCTATTAATCTGCGTCTCTTGCGTCCTGCTGGTTAGGGATTGCCTCTTCCTGCTATTAATCTGCGTCTCTTGCGTCCTGCTGGTTAGGGTTGCCTCTTCCTTCTATTAATCTGCGTCTCTTGCGTCCTGCTGGTTAGGGTTGCCGCTTCCTTCTATTAATCTGCGTCTCTTGCGTCCTGCTGGTTAGGGTTGCCGCTTCCTTCTATTAATCTGCGTCTCTTGCGTCCTGCTGGTTAGGGTTGCCTCTTCCTTCTATTAATATGCGTCTCTTGCGTCCTGCTGGTTAGGGTTGCCTCTTCCTTCTATTAATCTGCGTCTCTTGCGTCCTGCTGGTTAGGGTTGCCGCTTCCTTCTATTAATCTGCGTCTCTTGCGTCCTGCTGGTTAGGGTTGCCGCTTCCTTCTATTAATATGCGTCTCTTGCGTCCTGCTGGTTAGGGTTGCCGCTTCCTTCTATTAATATGCGTTTCTTGCGTCCTGCTGGTTAGGGTTGCCTCTTCCTTCTATTAATCTGCGTCTCTTGCGTCCTGCTGGTTAGGGTTGCCGCTTCCTTCTATTAATCTGCGTCTCTTGCGTCCTGCTGGTTAGGGTTGCCGCTTCCTTCTATTAATCTGCGTCTCTTGCGTCCTGCTGGTTGGGGTTGACTGTTGAGAGTTCCTGGGAGTTTGCATTACCGGTTTCTTCTCTCGTGGATCACAGCAATTTTTCTTTTCTTTTTTTCATTTCATCTGTACTTGAAAGTCATCCTTACTTTAATTAATAATCGTCAGTCCTAGTACACAATTGTCTATCACCGAGCCAGACTGCCTCTACCATTTTCCCACAGCAACTATCTCTCCTACTGTCAGTACAGATAGTAAAGTGTAGTTTTTATGCCCAATTGATTGATGAACATTAAGCCACCCAAAAGGTGGCACGGGCATGAATAGCTGGTAAGTGGTGGTGCTTTTGAGCCATTACCAGTATGAAGAGTATCAGTATCAATACTAAAGATCTGTAGAGGTGAGACTACACCCTGTGTGACAGATGTCTCCCATGTTTTATGCCCATTGGGCATCCAAAATATATGTAGATAAATTGCTGGAAGTTGGAATGAATGAAAGGACGAAGGGAATTTCGGCACTAATTTAATTAAAAATTTTAAAGGGTATAAAGTAAAGCAGTCTCATATATTATGATATATTAACATAATAACTATTTAAAAGATTTTCATAAATCTCTTTGCAAATTTAGATTGTACAATAAGCTGTAATTAAAGTTTTTATTTTTTTCCTAAGCAGGAAAAAATTACGAATATTAATTTAAAAATTTAATTAAGATTTGGCTAAGAAAATGAATTCTTTTTTATGGTAGACTCAAGCGTACCAAGTTAATGATCGCTTACCATCGTTTTCTTTATCCGTGGCGATGCTTGGGCGTCCACCGCCAACTATGGTAATCTTCCACCAGACTCACAGTTTATGTTGAAATGCTGGATACGGCGATAGAGAAACCACGGGAGACATCTCCTGTCCACGAGGCTAACCATAGCCCGTGCTTCTTGCCCAGCTCCTGTGCCAGGTAAGTTACGGGCTCACCATAGCCCGTGCTACTTGGAACTTGTTCCGAGTAGCTGAATCTATAACAACAACAACGATAGAGAAACGTTCGTTCATTTGATGCTTCACAAGCAAGACATATGCAACGTGCTATTAACTGAGACTGAGTTACTCTCGGCCCTGAACAAAGGTACTGCGACATCCCCGGTGAGAATTTATTTATTTATTTACTTATTTATATACAACAAGGTACATTGGGGGTTAAGAGTTATACAGTCTCCGTGGTGTAGTGGTGAGATACTCGCCTGACGTTCCGCGAGCGCTTTCTCATGGGTTCGTATCCTGGCCGGGGAACATTTACTGGGCTCAAATCCTTAACTGTAGCCTCTGTTTAACGCAACAGTAAAATGTGTACTTGGTTGTAACAACGATTCTTCGCGGCGGGGATCGTATTCCAGGGACCTGCCCTGGAATAGTACTGATAGTACTGCCACGGCTCTTGATCACATATGGACCAACATAATCTCTCCGCTTACTTCAGGGATAATCATCAATAGCACTACAGACCATTACCCCACATTTCTCTTAACCAACATTAACAAACCACGTCTAGAGGCAAGGGTGATAAGCTTTATGCTGCACAATGAAACTGCTATAGGCAATTTTATAGCTGCTGCTGCTAATGTCAACTGGGAGTCCGAATTAGGGAACATAGGGGACATCAACCTAGCAGTACAATCTTTTCTACAAAAAACTCTCAGCCTTTATAACACCCACTGTCCTATGATAACGAAACAAGTCACAACTAAAAGGCTAAAAAATCCTTGGCTTACAAAAGGGATACTTAAATCCATTAACAAAAAAACATGACCTTGAGAAGAAGTGTAGGTTAAGAATCGTCTCCAAAGAATTTTCAAAGAATTACTCATCATTGCTATCTAAAATAATTAGAAGAGCCAAAATTAAATACTACGAAGATAAATTTACCCACACAAAGGGAAACATTAAGAAAACATGGAGCAAAATTTAACAAATATTGGGATCAAAGAAAATATTTAATAACAAACCAATACTCCTGTCAAATAACAATGGTCTGCTTTCAGCCTCTGATACTGCTTTTGAGTTCAATAGGTTCTTCTCTTCCATTGGGTCATCCCTTGCAAATGATATTCCATCTTCCAGGACTGATGTTAAGGACTATCTTACAGGTAACTATCCACAGTTTCTGTACCTAATGCCTACTAATTCGACTGATGTTACTGAGATAATCATTTCCCTTAAAACCAAGTCTAGTGCCCTTGAGGAGACACCAACTCTAATTTACAAAAAAAAGCCTAAAGATCTTTAGCTCCTGCCATTGCATTGCTTTTCAACAAGTCACTTGAACTCCAAACGTTTCCAGATATTCTAAAAAAAAGCGAGAGTAACCCCTGTCCACAAATGTGGTGATCCCACTGATGTCAACAACTTCAGACCTATATCAATTCTGCCAAACTTGTCAAAAATGTTCGAAAAACTAATCAACAAGCAGCTTTACTCTTATCTAGCCAAACTCAATATACTTAGCTCATGTCAATATGGCTTCAGACCCAAAAAAGCACTAACGATGCACTTATTAGTATGATTAATTTAATACATGCAGCTCTTCATAAAAATGAGTTCCCTGTTGGGTGGGACCTGCGTTAGGCTTTTGACACTATCAACCACCAAAACCTTCTTCTTAAATTACATCATTATGGAGTCAGAGGTCACTCCCTGCAATACCTCAAATCTTATCTTAGTGACAGGCTCCAGTATGTTTCTATGAATAAATCAATTTCTCCCACCCTACCCATCAACATTGGGGCTCCTCAGGGCAGCATACTTGGCCCTCTTCTCTTTCTCATCAACATTAATGACCTTCCAAATGCCTGCTAACATCTCAAACCAATTTTATTTGCTGACGACACGACCTTCATTTACTCCAGTCCTGACCCCCTTGCTCTAAATGTCACGGTGAATACTGAGCTAAATAAAGTCCATCACTGGCAAAACTTCCAACAAGCTCACCCTCAATATTGACAAAATTTCTATATTTTGTTTGGCAATAAATCCTCAAATCAAATAAATCTCAGGATAAACAACACCCAAATTTGTAACAAAGTAGATTGCAAATTCCTTGGTGTTCTCATTGATAACACGCTGAATTTCAAGGAACACATTCTAAATATACCCAAAAAAGTTTCAAAAACTTTTGGCATTCTTTCTAAGATCAGATACTATGTACCCAGACCTGCCCTGGTGACGCTCTATTACTCCCTCATCTATCCTTATCTCAACTATGGTATTTGTGCTTGGGGTTCTACTACCTAAAATCATTTACGTCCTCTAATTACTCAACACAAAGCTGCTATTAGGACAATATCTAACTCTGGCCCCAGACATCACTCGGTACCCTTACTCAAATCTCTGAATATGTTAGATATTAAGTCACTGCATCTCCTCTCGTGTGTAATTTATATATATATAAAATGATGAACTGTAATGTCAATCCTGACCCTAAAAGCTTCCTAGAAGGTTGTAACAGATTCCCTGAGCACCAGACCAGAAACAAATACCTATTTGATAAACTGATCCCACAAGGGCCGTGACGAGGATTCGATCCTGCGTTGGAGAGCATCCCAGACACTGCCTTAATCTACTGAGCTACGACATGGTAAAAGGAGTTGAAACCTAAGTTCTACTGAACTTACTGGATCCTGCAGCCTCTCCGAAGCACAAACCAGGGTTTTACACAACTCCCCCCATGCACTCGAGCTATGTCAATAGGCCGTTCTCCCTCTTCGCCCTTACTTCATTACATACAGATATCACAATTGCGTGATGCATCAAATGAACAAATCCACAAGGGCCGTGACGAGGATTCGAACCTGCGTCCGAAAGCATCCCAAACGCAGCCTTAATCGAACAAGGAACATTGGGGGGAGTTGTGTAAAACCCTGGTTTGTGCCTCGGAGAGGCTGCAGGATCCAGAAAGTTCATTAGAAATTCGGTTTCAACTCCTTTTACCATGTCGTAGCTCAGTCGATTAAGACAGCGTCTGGGACACACTCGAACGCAGGTTCAAATCCTCGTCACGGTCCTTGTGGATTTGTTCGTTTGATGCATCACGCAACTGTTATTTCTGTGTGTAATGAAGTAAAGGCGAATGTTTCAACTTCCCAACTTCTCACAACAATGTTGTTTGCTGTGAGAAGTTGGGTTTTTGACCACTTCTCAGCTAGCTTACATCTGTTAGGTGATAGGTAGAAAATACCTTTTGCCTCAGAAAATGGTGGAGATGTGCATGGGGTGTGCACAAAAGTCTATCTTTCTTGGTAATGAAGATAGACTAGTGGAATCACGTCTCATTTCAAAGGGGATGCCTTCAGCATTCCAAAGATGTAACTCTCGTTGTCGTAAGTATTCTGTGTGAATAGTTACAGGTTTTCTCTGAATTGTGTAACTTCTGGCCTGGCAACAGAGAGTGAGAGAGAAGAGGACGAGGGGACTACCCTCAGGTACCACGGCTCCCCTATCCCAGCAAACACAGAACGTTTGTGAAAATATTTTAAAATGGTGCCACAAAGGTAATACTCTAACATTTGACATAAATACGTCAACCCGTCCTCACACAAGACAGCACATATGTGACTTAATGCTTAAAGTCAATTTGTTGAATGTGATTTAGTACATATGTGATATATTCCCAGTTACCTTTTTTACTAAGGCCCAAACTCTTCCTCACGTACCAATTTACGTCTCACAGTACCCGTCCATCAACGTAGATAGCAGAATAGTCGTGATTGGTTCACTTATAATGAAAATTGTAGTTTTCAGGTCCCATATGGGTTGTGAAATTTACCTACTATTGTCCATGCTCTTAGAATATTAAAGATCAGCTACATCCTATTGAAGGCTCGTAGTTTTGTTTTGAGAAATATTAGTTGTTCTTAGTAAATTATAATAAGCACTATAAATTATTACATAGAATAACAGTGCTTCACCCAATCAATAATATATACCATAGTTTGTGCTTTTAAAATATTTAAAGAATGTTCTGTAGGAACACTAACAGAAAACGATGTTATGTTGGAACGTCTATGGGGTAAACTACTGCAAACAGGATGGTATGGTATCTACTATACCAATTATATAGGATGGGTATAGGGTCCACTACCACCTGTTAGGTAGGTAAGGGGTCCAATACCAGCCGCAGGATGGGTAGGGGGGTCACATCCACCCACAGGATGGGTATGGGGATCACATCCACACACAGGAAGGGTATGGGGTTCAATACCATCCACTGGATGTGTATGGCGTCCACTACCACCCACAGGATGGGTATGGGGTCCAATACCACCCACAGGATGAGTATGGCGTCCACTATAACCCACAGGATGGGTATGGGGCTCCAATCACCCACAGAATAAGTATGGGGTCCAATAATACCCACTGGATGTGCATGGCGTCCATTGCCACCCACAGGATAAGTATAGGGTCCAGTATCGCCCACAGGAATAGTATATAGGGTCCACTGCCGCCCACAGGGTCGGTAGGGGGTCTACTACCGCCCACAGGGTTGGTAGGGGGTCCACTGCTGCCCACAGGGTCGGTATGGGGTCCACTACCGCCCACAGGGTCGGTAGGGCGTCCACTACCGTCCACAGGCTCGGTTGGGGTCCACTACCGCCCACAGGGTCGCTATGAAGTCAACTACTGCCCATAGTGTTTCTATAGTGTCCATTACGGCCCATAGTGTTATTATGGGGTCCACTACCCCTCATAGGGTCGGTATGGGGGTCCACTACCGCCCACAGGGTCGGTATGGGGTCCACAGGGTCGGTAGGGGGGTCCACTAACGCCCACAGGGTCGGTAGGGCGTCCACATGGTCGGTAGGGGTCCACTACCGCCCACAGGGTTGGTAGGAGGTCCATTCCCGCCCACGGGGTCGATAGGGGGTCCACTACCGCCCACATGGTCGGTATGGGGTCCACAGGGTCGGTAGGGGGTCCACTACCGCCCACAGGGTCGGTAGGGCGTCCACATGGTCGGTAGGGGTCCACTACTGCCCACAGGGTTGGTAGGGGGTCCACTGCCGCCCACAGGGTCGATAGGGAGTCCACTGCCACCCACAGGGTCGGTAGGGGTTCCACTACCGCCCACAGGGTCGGTAGGGGGTCCATTACCGCCCACAGGTTCGCTATGAAGTCAACTACCGCCCATAGTGTTTGTATAATGTCCACTACCGCCAATAGTGTTATTATGGGGTCCACTACCCCTCATAGGGTCGGTATGGGGGTCCATTACTACCCACAGGGTGTGTCTGGGGACTATTTTTTTCAGTATAGCAGAGGTGGCAATACTGCTTTTCCAATCTCATTTGTTGTTCAATGTAAAATATTTTATTGCTCGACTTGCAACAATTTATACATATATATATATATATATATATATATATATATATATATATATATATATATATATATATATATATATATATATATATATATATATGTATATAGTACCTTTGCAATAATGTACCAATGTGTGTATTTTCATAACCTATTTGAAATTCTTGAAAAATATATAACTACATATTGAATGCATGTCAATATATATATATTTATTTATTTATTTATGTACAAGAAGAGAAGGTTAAAGAGCGGGAAAGACAATGGCTGGAGTTCACCAGCTCTATTGGAAGGGAAACATCTGCAAGACAGGTGTGGGCAAAAATTCAGATAGCTAAGGGTGGCAGAGCCCGGCCTGCGGCTCACAAAGACCCCCAGGGTAAGGCTGAAGAACTAATTCACAAGTGGAGTGATGCAGCATCCTCCTCCTCCCTTCCTGCAGAAATCAGCAGGGAACAGCTCCTGCGACGTGATGACAGAAGGATTAGGATAACAAGAGCACTGTCTAGTGATGACGAATATGGGGAACCAATCACAGCCCAAGAAGTAAGGGGCGCTATGAAAAAGGGTAAAAGTACAGCGCCTGGTGAAGATGGCGTCACCTACGACATACTCAATGCGCTGTGTGAAGTGTCTGGGAATCCACTACTCCACCTGTTTAACAAGTCATTCTTAAGTGGAGTGTTGCCCCACACAATGGAAACACGCAATAATTGTTCCCATACCGAAGCCTAATGACCTGGTAATTACAGACCTATCAGTCTCGTGTCATGCACTTGTAAGATGCTTGAAAGGATCATCCTAAACCGACTATTGCACAAAATAGGCAGGTTAGGGGAGGGGGTCAATGGATTTGTTAAAGGACGGAGCACAGCAAATTGTATAGTTAATTACTTGGCTAATGACACGGCTAGGTACTCTGTATTTGTTGACATCAAAGGAGCCTTCGACAAAGCACAGGGGATTGCGATCCTGGACGAGCTTGCATGCATGGGTGTCAAGGGGAGACTCATGAAATGGGTTGAAGACTACCTCACAGGAAGGAAAGCCAAGGTCTGCTTCAATGGAGCAGTCTCCAGAACAATGAATATGGAACTCGGGACCCCCCAAGGCGGAGTCTTAAGCCCTACACTATTCAATGTACTTATGAACGCCATTGCAAATATTGATTTTCCGGAGGGAACACAACAAGTGGGATATGCAGATGATGTCCTAATACAAGCTCCCACCTTGGAAAAATTGAACAGTCCATTGAACTCCTTGGAAGGAAATGTATTGAGCTCGGCGTCACTCTCTCCACAAACAAGACGAAGGCATACTCCCATCGCAAGCGGAGAGCAAATGAAGAACTGCAAATTAATGATGTAACACTTGAATGGGTTGACCACTATCGGTACCTTGGCGTCACTGTCGGCTCTAACAAGGGAAAGAAAGAGGAGCGCAATCAACTCATAGGAACATGCAAAAGTCGACTCAAGGCACTGAAAGCTATGACCTGGAATGGACATGGAGCCTCTATTGCCGTGCTTAAAATGATGTACACAACCTATGTGCGCTCCGTCATAGACTATGCCGCACCAGTTCTGTGCACCTACTCCCAAAGCGATATAAAAAGGCTTGAAAGCATTCAAAATGAAGCCATGACAATCATTCTTGGAGTTCCAAGGACTGCCAAAACGTCTAATCTACGAGAGGAGTTGTCCCTTCCCAGTGTTAAAAGCAGAATTCAGGAGCTGAATGCTAAGCTTGCAATTAGGATAGCCAGAGATCCCCATTACAATGATATTGCTAAGAAAAAACTGAGCTCTGTGCTACTTTCAGGTGGAAACAAGAGAAGCAAAAAATGGCATCACAGATCAGTCTGCTACCTCGAAGAGCTTCACCTGCTTGAGCAAGCCCGTGAGCTCCTGCCTGTAGAGAGGTTACCTCCCTGGGAGTATGACTCGTGCAAGATCATCATCAATGAAATGGCAACGAAAAAATCCAACATGATACCACAAGAAATGAGGCACAAGTATCTCGATGAAATTTATAAAGAAGCCGGAGATGAACTAGATCAAATCTACACTGACGGGTCATCTAATCCTGTCAATGGCAGGGCTGGTGCAGCATACACGGTAATCAAGGATAATACTTTCTAACGCAGACATGAAGAAAAAGCCCGTATTGAGAACTAGGCCTCTTCAACGCAAGCAGAGCTAACTGCCATTGTTATGGCGTTAAGGTTTCTTGAACTGAACACTAATGGTGCAGTGATTTGTACCGATTCAAAAGCAGAACTGCAAAGCCTAAGTAAAAATCGGGCACAAAATCTTGCAATAGTCGCTGAAATTAAGAGAGCTGTGAGAGTACTTACCAATCAGGGAAGAGTCATAAAGTTTCTGTGGATCCCCTCCCATGTTGGAATATGTGGGAATGAACGAGCAGATGTGCTGGCTGCTGAAGGCGCTGAAGGAGACCATATTGAATACTTCATACCCAAGACTCTCCTACAAATTAGAGGTATTGTCAGGCAACATCACCGTGACAAGGTAACTGAGGAAAGGAGGATAGAAGCACAAACCAGTGAATCTATACGATGGTACAACATGGTTGCAGCTGGCAATCCCAATCGTTATGGCCGAAGAGGAGGAGGACGAGGGAGAGAATCAGTAATAGCGAGAATCCGTCTTGGATACAAATATTCTTGGATGATAGGAATGGAAACAACAGTTGATCAGCGAAGTTGCAGAATCTGTGGTGAGAGTGATGGACACCGCCTTGACCACTATCTACGTGAATGTGAACACCTGAGAGACATTAGAAATATGTGTAGAATAATAAACCCCACATTGTTTGAGTTAGGAAAACACTATTTGTCAAATATTGATACTGTTCTTAAAAGATTTCCCCATTTTGCACCCGCAAGATAACGTAAGCTTTTAAGGGTTGATAGATGTTAATCTTCTTGTTTGAGGAGCTGTTCACTTGAGACAGTTAAGCAAGTCCCAGCTGTGTCTGGGTACAAGTGACAGGATGAACAACCCAGGGTTTTCTTCCTATTGGGGAGTGTTGTACATGCTGCTATGGCGGTGTGTCCACTCACAAGATGAGTGGCGCTGCCCAATAAACTCGCCCTCGGGGCAAAATTTAAAATTTAAAGAAGGTACATTGGGTTTAGAGATAATACATAGCATAGTATTTGCAATCTTGTAAAGCCACTAGTATGCGCAGCGTTTTGGGCAGGTCCTTAATCTAACAGATAATTTTAAGTAGGTAAATTCTAGCAGATTGATAAAATGATAACAGATACATTGCAAGAAAAAAATGAGATGAGAGAGAATAGTAAGTATTAAAGCACATTGGTATATTAAAGCTCTGGTTGATTACATTGACAACTTGATTGGTAATTTAAACAAGATTAACAGACACAGTACAGCAGATTGATAGCACATATAAGAAGACAGCAATGATCACAATGGTAAAGATGTTCGGATTGGGTACATAAAGATAGGGAGATTGGGTAGCAATAGATACAGTGCAATTTTAAAGCAATAAGGCAAAAAAAAAAACTATGCAGATGAGATTAGGTACTTTTAGTTTTGTTTTTGAGTGACGCAAAAGTTGGACAGCTAGTACAGTTTATA
>WNGS01117795.1:0-10397 GCA_020271785.1 Procambarus virginalis
AAAATGTACTTTCTGGAAAAGAGACGAGAGAGGTATCAAGTAATATATATACATGGAAGGTACTGGAGGGTCAGGTCCCAAATATGCACAGTAGAATAACAACATACTGGAGCGAAAGATACGGAAGGAAATGCAGAATAGAACCAGTGAGAAGTAGAGGTGGCATAGTCACAGAGAACACTTAACATCAGAGGTCCACAGCTGTGCAACACCCCGCGCAGCAAGCATTAGAAATATTGCAAGAACAAAGTCTTCAAGAAACATTTAGATAAGTTCTTGCAAGAAGTGTAAATATGCGGGCCTGCGGGCCACTGCAAGCAACAGCCGGTTGGACCAAGTTATTTCAAGTCGAGTCTGGGGCCAGGCCAGGCTCAGGGAGTAGAAGAACTCTCGAAAGATTCTTCAGGTATGCTCCAGGAATACTGCTGCTACTGTCTGCTAGTACTGTTACTGTTACTTGCGTGGTTGGTCCGACCCCGGAAGTGAACACTTTTTTCAGGTAAGATTTTTAGCGTCAAATTTTCCTATTTTTTCCTGGGTGTAGAGAGGTGTGGGAGGTGTGGGAGGTGTGGGGTGGTTCCCACACTTTTCACACTTGCGGGTGTGGGGGTGTGTCATCGCAGGAAACATGGAAGCCCACCTTCGACACCCGGGCCGAGCTGTGATGGGTCTATTCTATGCTCAGGTATTTGTTGTGGTCCTCCACGACCTGTGATCCTCCACGACCTGTGGTCCTCTACGACCTGTGGTCCTCCACGACCTGTGGTCCTCCACAACCTGTGGTCCTCCACAACCTGTGGTCCTCCACGACCTGTGGTCCTCCACGACCTGTGGTCCTCCACGACCTGTGGCCCTCCACAACCTGTGGTCCTCCACAACCTGTGGTCCTCCACAACCTGTGGCCCTCCACAACCTGTGGTCCTCCACAACCTGTGGTCCTCCACAACCTGTGGTCCTCCACGACTGTGGTCCTCCACGACCTGTGGTCCTCCACAACCTGTGGTCCTCCACAACCTGTGGTCCTCCACAACCTGTGGTCCTCCACAACCTGTGGTCCTCCACGACCTGTGGTCCTCCACGACCTGTGGTCCTCCACAACCTGTGGTCCTCCACGACCTGTGGTCCTCCACGACCTGTGGTCCTCCACGACCTGTGGTCCTCCACAACCTGTGGTCCTCCACAACCTGTGGTCCTCCACGACCTGTGGTCCTCCACGACCTGTGGTCCTCCACAACCTGTGGTCCTCACAACCTGTGGTCCTCCACAACCTGTGGTCCTCCACAACCTGTGGTCCTCCACGACCTGTGGTCCTCCACGACCTGTGGTCCTCCACAACCTGTGGTCCTCCACGACCTGTGCTCCTCCACGACCTGTGGTCCTCCACAACCTGTGGTCCTCCACAACCTGTGGTCCTCCACAACCTGTGGTCCTCCACGACCTGTGGTCCTCCACGACCTGTGGTCCTCCACAACCTGTGGTCCTCCACAACCTGTGGTCCTCCACAACCTGTGGTCCTCCACAACCTGTGGTCCTCCACGACCTGGTGGTCCTCCACGACCTGTGGTCCTCCACAACCTGTGGTCCTCCACAACCCTGTGGTCCTCCACAACCTGTGGTCCTCCACAACCTGTGGTCCTCCACGACCTGTGGTCCTCCACGACCTTGTGGTCCTCCACAACCTGTGGTCCTCCACGACCTGTGGTCCTCCACGACCTGTGGTCCTCCACGACCTGTGGTCCTCCACAACCTGTGGTCCTCCACGACCTGTGGTCCTCCACAACCTGTGGTCCTCCACAACCTGTGGTCCTCCACAACCTGTGGTCCTCCACGACCTGTGGTCCTCCACGACCTGTGGTCCTCCACAACCTGTGGTCCTCCACAACCTGTGGTCCTCCACGACCTGTGGTCCTCCACGACCTGTGGCCCTCCACAACCTGTGGTCCTCCACAACCTGTGGTCCTCCACAACCTGTGGTCCTCCACAACCTGTGGTCCTCCACGACCTGTGGTCCTCCACGACCTGTGGTCCTCCACAACCTGTGGTCCTCCACGACCTGTGGTCCTCCACGACCTGTGGTCCTCCACGACCTGTGGCCCTCCACAACCTGTGGTCCTCCACGACCTGTGGTCCTCCACGACCTGTGGTCCTCCACGACCTGTGATCCTCCACGACCTGTGGTCCTCCACGACCTGTGATCCTCCACAACCTGTGGTCCTCCACGACCTGTGGTCCTCCACGACCTGTGGTCCTCCACGACCTGTGATCCTCCACGACCTGTGGTCCTCCCACGACCTGTGATCCTCCACGACCTTACCCAACCGGCAGTTGCTAACAACCGGTTTAGTGGTATTTCCTCACGGAGCTTGTTCCCCCCCCCCCCCTGAAGCTCAGCAACCCCCCCCCCCTACACCCCCTCCTTCGCCCCCTCCTCCTTCAGGAGGCTCCACCTCCCCCCCTTCAAGTCTTCACACCCTGTACAACCTTCATTGTATTCCTTGAGGCTTTATACATTTAAATGTACTTGCAGGATCGAACTTTACCTCCGGAGCTCTGCCTTTCCATGTGTGCTCAAGTTTCCATACCTCCTTATTCTGTTTTGTATGAGGATCTTACATGTCGTGATCATGTCTCCTCTGTTGTGTCTCTCTCTTCAAGTGTGGTGAATGTAACAGTATATCTGTTCTTCTAAGGGAGAACATCCCTGTTCAACCCTTGAAGAACATTATATGAAACACAATTAGCCTTTGAAATTTGACAAGGTTGTCATACTTGCTATATGCCGGGGCTCCAGGCTGGGGCTCCAGGCTGGGGCTCCAGGCTGGGGGCTCCAGGCTGGGGGCTCCAGGCTGGGGGCTCCAGGCTAGGGCTCCAGGCTGGGGCTCCAGGCTGGGGCTCCAGGCTGGGGCTCCAGGCTGGGGGCTCCAGGCTGGGGGCTCCAGGCTGGGGGCTCCAGGCTAGGGCTCCAGGCTGGGGCTCCAGGCTGGGGCTCCAGGCTGGGGCTCCAGGCTGGGGCTCCAGGCTGGGGGCTCCAGGCTAGGGCTCCAGGCTGGGGCTCCAGGCTGGGGCTCCAGGCTGGGGCTCCAGGCTGGGGCTCCAGGCTAGGGCTCCAGGCTGGGGCTCCAGGCTGGGGCTCCAGGCCGGGGCTCCAGGCCGGGGCTCCAGGCTGGGGCTCCAGGCTGGGGGCTCCAGGCTAGGGCTCCAGGCTGGGGCTCCAGGCTGGGGGCTCCAGGCTGGGGCTCCAGGCTGGGGCTCCAGGCTAGGGCTCCAGGCTGGGGCTCCAGGCTGGGGCTCCAGGCTGGGGGCTCCAGGCTGGGGCTTCAGGCTGGGGCTCCAGGCTGGGGCTCCAGGCTGGGGCTCCAGGCTGGGGCTCCAGGCTGGGCTCCAGGCTGGGCTCCAGGCTGGGGCTCCAGGCTGGGGCTCCAGGCTGGGGGCTCCAGGCTGGGGCTTCAGGCTGGGGCTCCAGGCTGGGGCTCCAGGCTGGGGCTCCAGGCTGGGGCTCCAGGCTGGGGCTCCAGGCTGGGGCTCCAGGCTGGGGCCTGCATACTTCAGAATGGACTCCAGGATTATCTCGTTAAGGCGTCGTTCTCTAGAGTCTAAAATACTCCTGTTTTATTTGCCAGTGTGTGCGAGTTGTGTATGAAAAGTTTATGTGTGTATGTTTGTGGTTGGTTGTGTGTGATTTTGTGACTGCCTGGTGTGTGTATGTATGGTACATGTGTGTGTATAGCTTGAGCATAATTGGAGAGAGGTTTCAAGAATTGTTGTACCCCCCCCCCCCCCCCCGGGCCCAGCCTGAAGCCAGGCTCGACATGTAAGTATGTATGTGCTTTTTATGTGTGTGTCTGTAGATGTGCTTAATGAGCAGAGTGGAGCCCACGGCAGGTGCGCCCAGGTGTGGTAAATCCAACATTATGTTCGTAACTCTTCATCTGTGTATGTACTTTTACCTGAATCAAAATTTGAATTTGAATTTGAATTTGCGAGTCTCAGGCGAAGACAACGGCCGGTTTGTTTTGTTTTTGGTGGCGGGAGTCACGTGGCGTCGCGGCGGTGCCATCCTGGTGGCCGGGTGAGGAAACAGGTTCCTCGCTGGGTCACTCAAGGACATGGGGTGAGAGGTTCGAATCCCGCCATAACCGTTGTGCGAGAGTAGATTGATTGATATAGATTAAGCCACTAAAGAGGTGAGAGCCCGGGGCATCATCTGTGTGCCTCGGATGATCCCCCGGGCGGGCATCATGTAAGGCACACAACTGTTCAACACCCGCCGCCCAGCAAGCATTAGAAACATTGCCGGAACAAAGGTGGACATCTTCAAGAAACATTTAACAAGTTCTTGCAAGAAGTGCCGGACCAACCAGGCTGTAGTGGGCCTGCGGGGGGCCGCTCCAAGCAACAGCCTGTTGAACCAAGATATTACAAATCGAGCCTGGGCGCCGGGCCGGGGCTCGAGTTCTTCTACTCGGGGAGTAGACGAACTCACAGAACCCCATCAACCAGGTGTGATCCAGGTAAGGTGTGAGTGGAGTGACTCAGTAACTACTTAAGTACCTCCGGTCTTACTGCAAGTGAGAGCCAGTTGTGTGTAGAGGCAGGTGTAGCGGGGGAGTCACCAGTGGATGATTGTCCTACGAGGAGGAGGAGGAGGCGAGGTGTAGGTGATGAAGCAGAGAGCCGCCACTGAAGGACAATAAACGGACTAGAACGATGTTGGAAGAGAAATGGTGCGAACATTTATCTGATTTCGTTAAACTTGATTACAATTATATGCGACTTGTGAGGCGTGTCCGTGTCTGGTGTCGCACATGTGTCACCCACACACCTGTCACCCACACACGTGTAGAGAAAAATAAATTTAGTGATTATTCTAATATACAAAGTGCCAGATGCAACGGCTGAGGAATTCACAGAACAGATAAACAAAATAGAGAATAGCCTTGTATAATTTGGAGAACCCAATACCTATATTATATTCCTAGGTGACTTCAACTTGCTAGTCTCAGGTGGAGAATAGCAAACAATAATATTATACCAGGGAAATATCAGGACCTAACCAACCACAGATTAGAGAACTACTTAGATTCTGTGACAAATTCACTCACTCAGCAGATATCGGAGCCAACGAGAAATGAAAATATTCTAGATCTGGTCTTTACGAACAATGAAGACATTATCAGAGACATTACGATATCAGATACCACATATTCAGATCACAAGCTCATTGAAGTGCAAACTACCATCAATACTCAGAATAGACCTAAAACGTTGATAAAGCGAGAGGGGCTATTCAGTAAATTCAATTTTAATAATAAAAGGATAGATAGACTGGGAGATAATAAACAGGGAACTTAAAAACATTCCATGGAAACTGTTTTAAGTAATAAAAGTCCTACAGAAGGAATAGAAAAACTGACTCGGAAGCGTATCAAGTCTGTCTGAAACATGTTCCTTTGAGGAAAGCCAGAAAGAGATCCAACGTAGAAAGAGAACGCAGAAGACACTATAAACGCAGGAAAAGAATAACGGAACTGCTTATGCAGACACGAATTTCCCGTCAAAGAAGGAATAATTTAAATAGGGAGATTGAAGAAATCGAGCGGAAATTGAAACACTCATATGAAACTGAAGAAAGGCAGTTAGAACAGAAAGCAATTCAGGAAAAAAGAAAAATCCAAAATACTTCTTCACATATGCGAAATCAAAAGCAAAAACTACTGCCAGTATTGGACCTATTCGTACAAGTGAAGGTTCATACACGGAGGATGACAAAGAAATTAGTGAAATCCTAAAAAAGCAGTATGAGGACATGTTTAGCACTCAATAAACAACATGAAAGTAGAAGATCCAGACAATTTCTTTATGCGGGATATCCAAACCCCTGTAAATATAACTGATATCAACACGAGCGCACTAAATTTTGAAAGAGAAATTGAAAACATGCCCATGCACTCGGCCCCAGGTCCAGACTCATGGAATTCAATATTTATAAAGAAATGCAAAGTGCCGGTAGCACAGGCACTCAGTATAGTGTGGAGGAAGAGCTTGGACACGGGGGAGATACCAGATGCACTTAAAGTAGCAGACATAGCCCCTCTACACAAGGGAGGGAGCAAAGCATTGGCAAAGAATTATAGACCAGTTGCACTAACATCGCACATAATAAAAGTATTTGAGAGAGTGATTAGGAGTCAGGTCACCAATTTCATGGAGACCAATGACCTTCACAACCCAGGCCAACATGGATTTCGAGCGGGAAGATCGTGCCTCTCACAGCTACTTGAGCACTACGATAAAGTCACTGAGGCATTAGAAGAAAAACAGAATGCTGATGTGATATACACGGACTTCGCAAAGGCTTTCGATAAATGTGACCATGGCGTGATAGCACACAAAATGAAGTCAATGGGAATAACCGGTAAAGTAGGACGCTGGATACTCAGTTTTCTGTCAAACAGGACTCAGCGAGTAACGGTCACCATATAAAATCTAGTCCAAGTGCAGTTAAAAGCTCTGTACCTCAGGGTACAGTCCTTGCACCGCTGCTTTTCCTTATTCTCATATCAGATATAGACAAAAATACAAGTCACAGCTTCGTATCATCCTTTGCAGATGACACAAAAATCAGTATGAAAATTACCTCGGCTGAAGACATTGAAAAACTTCAAGCTGATATTAATAAAGTTTTCGACTGGGCATCAGAAAATAACATGATGTTTAACAGTGATAATTCCAGGTACTCAGGTACGGTAAAAATGAGGACCTTAAACATAATACAGAGTACAAAACACAATCAAATGTGCCCATAGTAGGAAAACAGCATGTAAAGGATTTGGGAATAATGATGTCTGACGACCTAACGTTTAGGGAGCATAACCAAGCAAATATTGCGACAGCCAGAAAAATGATAGGATGGATTACGAGAACTTTCAAATCCAGGGATCCCATCACAATGCTTGTACTCTTCAAGTCACTTGTGCTGTCCCGTCTTGAGTACTGTTCAGTACTCACTTCCCCCTTCAGAGCAGGAGAGATTGCTGAAATAGAGGGAATACAGAGAACATATACAGCACGTATAGACGCGATAAAGCACCTAAATTATTGGGATCGTCTCAAAGCTCTCCAAATGTACTCACTAGAAAGAAGACGAGAGAGATATCAAATAATATACACCTGGAAGATACTGGAGGGCCAGGTCCCAAATCTACACAGTAAAATAACAACGTACTGGAGTGAACGATATGGAAGAAAATGCAGAAAGATAGAACCAGTGAAGAGCAGGGGTGCCATAGGCACAATCAGAGAACACTGTATAAACATCAGAGGTCCGCGGTTGTTCAACGTCCTCCCAGCAAGCATAAGAAATATTGCCGGAACAACCGTGGACATCTTCAAGAGGAAACTAGATTTATTCCTCCAAGGAGTTCCGGACCAGCCGGCTGTGGTGGGTATGTGGGCCTGCGGGCCGCTCCAAGCAACAGCCTAGTGGACCAAACTCTCACAAGTCAAGCCTGGCCTCGGGCCGGGCTTGGGGAGTAGAAGAACTCCCAGAACCCCATCAACCAGGTATCAACCAGGTATCCCCAGGCGTATTGCCAGAACAAACCAGACGTGAGCCTGGCAGGCGCCGTTGCCGAGTTAAGGGGTTAACAAGGAATGCTGGAACCAATATGCATTTATTTACACTTCAAACACAAGAGTGACCATGTGGAGCCGGTGCCATATTTTGACATTTGTGAAACTCAACAATCAAAGTGTGTGCATTTATTTATGTAAAAACAGGTAAAGGGATATACACTAACAGGAATAATCTCTCACTCACCCAATTAGCCCGAGAACATTTCTAGACAGTAAGATATAAATGGAGGTCAATGACCCGATACATTAAGACAGAGAACCTCACGAGCAACACCCCACAACCTGTGTAATTACCTAAGTGTAGTTACAGGCAAGGGTGCAAGATTGAGTTGCCAAAAGTCGCGAGCTGAAGAACTAAATGTCACAACTTTACAATAAAAGTAGCCAAATATTTTTTTTTCCAATTAATTCGCTTTTTCAGAATAAACAGCCCGCTTATTTAACTGTCGCCGAAAAAAGTAGTAAGTAGCAACATACATAGCTGGCTTTTTTAATTAACTACAATTATCCTAATTGGTACCCAATTGGGCTACTAGTACGCACAATCTGGCATCCCTGGTCCACTACGTGCTCACCATAGCCTGTGCTACTTGGGACCTTTTGTTCCAGGTAGCAAATCTTAAACAACAAAACCCTGTTACAGGATGAGAGCTACGCTCGTGGTGTCCCGTCTTCCCAGCACGCTTTGTCATACAACGCTTTGAAACTACTGACGGTCTTGGCCTCCACCACCTTCTCCCCTAACTTGTTCCAACCGTCTACCACCCTGTTTGCGAAAGTGAATTTTCTTATATTTCTTCGGCATCTGTTTTAGCTAGTTTTATATCTATGACCTCTTGTTCTTAAATTTCCAGGTCTCAGGAAATCTTCCCTATCGATATTATCAATTCCTGTACTATTTTTGATGTAGTGATCATATCACCTCTTTTTCTTCTGTCTTCTAGTTTTGGCATATTTAATGCCTCTAACCTCTCGTCATAGCTCTTGCCCTTCAGTTCTGGGAGCCACTTAGTAGCATGTCTTTGCCACCTTTTCCAGTTTGCTGATGTGCTTCTTAAGATATGGGCACCACACAACTGCTGCATATTCTAGCTTTGGCCTAACAAAAGTCGTGAACAATTTCTTTAGTATATCGCCATCCATGTATTTAAAAGCAATTCTGAAGTTAGAAAGCGTGGCATAGGCTCCTCGCACAATATTCTTTATGTGGTCCTCAGGTGATAGTTTTCTATCTAGAACCACCCCTAGATCTCTTTCTTTATCAGAATTCTTTAAAGATTTCTCACATAATATATAGGTTGTGTGGGTCTATGTTCTCCTATTCCACATTCCATAACATGGCATTTATTAACATTAAATTCCATTTGCCAAGTGGCGCTCCATGTACTTATTTTGTCCATGTCTTCTTGAAGGGCATGACAATCATCTAAGTTTCTTATCCTTCCTATTATCTTAGCATCATCAGCAAACATGTTCATATAATTCTGTATCAACTGGTAGATCATTTATGTAGACAATAAACATCACTGGTGCAAGAACTGAACCTGTGGTACTCCACTTGTGACATTTCTCCAGTCCGATACATTGCCTCTGATCACTGCCCCTCATTTTTCTATCAGTCAGAAAATTTTCATCCATGTTAGAAGCTTACCTGTCACCCCTCCAATATTTTCCAGTTTCCAGAACAACCTCTTATGTGGAACTCTGTCGAAAGCCTTTTTTAGGTCCAGATAGATGCAGTCAACCCAACCATCTCTTTCCTGTAATATTTCTGTTGCTCGATCATAGAAACAGAGTAATTCGATACACAGGATCTTCCAGATCGAAACCACTGTCTGTCTGATATTATATCATTTCTGGTTGATACCTGGTTGATGGGTTCTGGGAGTTCTTCTACTCCCAAGCTCGCCCGAGGCCAGGCTTGACTGTGAGTTGGTCCACTAGGCTGTTGCTTGGAGGGCCCGCACGGCCCACATACCCACAACAGCCCGGTTGGTCCGGCACTCCTTGGAGAATAAATCTAGTTTCCTCTTGAAGATGTCCACGGTTGTTCCGGCAATATTTCTTATGCTTGCTGGGAGGATGTTGAACAACCGTGGACCTCTGATGTTTATACAGTGTTCTCTGATTGTGCCTATGGCACCTCTGCTCTTCACTGGTTCTATCTGCATTTTCTTCCATATCGTTCAATCCAGTACGTTGTTATTTTACTTGTATGATTGGTACTTGGCTCCTCCAGTATCTTCCAGGTGTATATTATGTGATATCTCTCTCATCTCTCTTTCTAGTGTTAGTACATTTGGAAGAGCTTTGAGACGATCCCAATAATTTAGGTGCTTTATTGCGTTATTGCGTGCCCGTATGTTCTCTGTATTCCTCTTTTCAGCAATCTCTCTGCTCTGAAGGGGGAAAGTGAGTACTGAGCTAGCAGTACTCAAGACGTGGACCAACACAATGTGACTTGAAGAGTACAACCACTGGTGATGGGATCCCTGGATTGTGAAAGTTCTCGAACCACTTCTTGGCCCAATATTGCGTTATGCTTACGTTAGCTGGCATATTCCATCTCTCGTCTATAGTATTTGATGTGCTCTGATTTGTTACCACCGTGCTGCCGCGGAGGTTTTATTGAGAAATTTCCCCCCGGTGCGCATGAGAATGAAGTGTTCCCAAAAAATTCTTTTTTCTTTCGTAAAATGATGAACATTCCCTTTCCCTGAACATGTCTATGATAAAAATAAATACCAAATTCCACATACTTT